>JBAMJV010005316.1:17500-52052 GCA_037951105.1 Echinarachnius parma | reverse complement strand
TGCAACTATGGGGTGGGCATGCCATGGGGTGGATCAGAATGATGATTTTTCGCTCCATTCCGCATCAAAATGAGTGATTTATGCACATCATAGACTTCTCTCCGTGCCGTACCGCGACTCCGAAAAGATTGTGAACGAAAGATGATCGAAGGGCGCGCCTGCGATACACATGAATTCATAGTTATAGCGCATGCGCAAAGCGATCATCTTTCGTTCACAATCTTTTCGGAGTCGCGGTACGGCACGGAGAGAAGTCTATGATGTGCATAAATCACTCATTTTGATGCGGAATGGAGCGAAAAATCATCATTCTGATCCACCCCATAGTTGCATAACATATGTATCATCTACACGGTGGTAAGTACCGTATCATATCTATAATTTTAAGCACACTTATTGTGCACATTACCGCAAAAAATCGGGGGCACTATGAGCCCGACCCTGAGCGCTACCGCTCCGCGGTAGCGCTCACCTGAGTTAGGCATTGGACTGAGTGAGATGCGTTACGTTATGAATGTGAGTTGCGACTATTAAATTGTTTGATTCCTACTGACTACTGTACTCTTTAGCCATAATAGAAGTTTGTCAAGTTTGACTGAGGGGGGGGGGGGGGGGGGGGTGGGCACACCCTGCGACTCGCAGACAGAGGATATATTGCAAAACAAAATATATCTTACTTGCGCTTGCATACTTATTTATAAAAATAATAATGCTCATTGATTGTTTACCTGAACTTAAATAATACACTTATCAGTTGTATGACGCACCTCATGACCCCCGGGAATGGTGCGTCATTGGTCCTATGTGAGTCGGGATTTCGGTATATACCATGACGCACCCCTGTGTCAAAATGTTGACGGAGCATTCAACTACAATGACAGTACATACGATCACTTTTGTGACGCACCATCTCTTGATTTTGACGAACCATGACTGGTAAACTGACTGACAATGATGCACTTCTTTCGTCATGATGTGACGGACCAAGGGTTGCCTTGACGGTACCTGCGTCAAAAATGTTGTGCTAAATGACCCAACCATGACGCACCATTCTCGGGGGCAGGTGTGTCATACAATTGATAAGGCATAAAGGGGAAGGCAATCCTAACCTTTTGACTTACAGGGTGTGATGCGAGCATAACTCCTGTCTTTTCTAGTCACTTATTTCCTCGTAAATATTCCCAATTACAAAAATAATCAATATTTTATGGACCACTATCGTCTGCTTTCAATGCGGCCCACATACACAGGAGGCGGCCATTTCTTCAGCTTTAAAATGACGTGGCATCTAGGCGGAGAACATAGCATCTCGTAATAAACCTGCTATTATAATACGTGCGGTTTACGGGTACACCATGTGAGATGGGTGGATTGGTAAGTCCTGAAAAGGACTATGGTAGTCCTAGAAAGGACTGTTGGTGTAGTTCTGAAAAGAACTGTGGTATTCTTTCTAGGAGAGTTCTAAAAAGAACTGTTTGTAGTCCTAGAAAGGACTGTTGGTAGTCCTATAAAGGACTGTTGGGATAGTCCTGAAAAAGACTGTTGGTATTCTTTCTTGGAGAGTCCTAAAAAGGACAATTGGTAGTCCTAGAAAGGACTGTTGTTAGTCCTAGAAAGGACTGTTGGGATAGTCCTGAAAAGGACTGTTGGTATTCTTTCTAGAAGAGTCCTAAAAAAGGACAATTGGTAGTCCTAGAAAGGACTGTTGATAGTCCTAGAAAGGACTGTGGTATTGCGAGGAGAGGGTGGATGGTAGGAGGGACTCGACGTTTCGAATAGGTTGACTATCCGTCGTCAGGATTCCTGACGACGGATAGTCAGCTCTACGGGGAGCCGACCCAAGTATCAGCCAGGCAACTTCAGCGCAACTACGTAAAAGAAGCTAAACTCAAGAACCACCTCACCTTTCTTAAACGCTGCCGTGACTCCGGCATTACCCCACCGGGGCTCCAGCTCAAGTCTTCAATCGACACACCACGCGCAGAACAGATCCTACACAAGGCAGGATTAGCCTTAGTCAGAGAACGCATAGCCAACACCCGCCATCAGCTACACAACGCAAAACACAACATCCAAGCATCCGAAGCCAACCTCTCTCAACAACTCCAACCTGTCGACCTTAAGAAATGCCAAGCATTCAACTCCTCCACCGCCAAGAAAACGTTCCAGTCGACCCGACAGAAACAGATCGCCAAATTCAACCAGCTCCTAGCCAAGAACCAGCAACCAACCAACACGTCAGCACCCACGAACACCAAGGACACCGTCATCAATCTCAGCGACCACAACCTCACAGCAGCAGAACACAACGTCTTATCATTAGGTCTAAACTTCGCCGTATCACCCAAGAAAATACCATTCTCCGAAGTAATACAACAAGTTGAACCCAAACTAAGATTCCTGAGCAGAACCGCAGCAGACAACATCCGACTTCAAGTCACTCAAGCGCTTTCAACAGCCAAGCCTCTACAACCCAACATCAGCAAACAAGAACAAACAGCCATCAAGGACTTACGCAACAACTCATCGATACACATTCTACAAGCAGACAAGGGAAACGCCACTGTACTACTCAACAAGCAAGACTACAATAACAAGATCACAGCCCTCATCGAAACCCCGACCTACAAGCAGCTCAAGAAAGATCCGACACAAGCCACTGAGAGGAAACTAAACCAGCAACTACTCTCACTACACAGACTAGACGCCATCCCCAAGCCACTCTACTTCCAGCTCCGTTCATCTTCAGCTACCTGCTCCATCCTATTTGGCCAGCCGAAGATCCACAAACCCACCATTCCACTTCGTCCCATCATTTCAACCCGAGGATCACCATGCTACAACACCGCCAGACACCTGACATCAATTCTTCAGCCTCTTGTAGGACAGTCACAGCATCACATCAACAACTCCAAGCATTTCATCGACATTCTCTCCGAGACAACCATACAAGATACAGACATCATGGTCAGCTTTGACGTTGAATCCCTGTTCACCAGCGTTCCTGTCACCGAAGCCTGCAGCATCGTCAAAGATCGACTCGAAGCTGACGACACACTCTCCGATAGAACCGCACTCACACCAGACCAAATTCACGACCTCATCATCTTCTGTCTCAACTCCACATCATTCAAATGGCGAGACAACTACTACAAACAACTACAAGGCGCAGCCATGGGATCACCACTTTCACCCGTCATAGCCAACATCTTCATGGAACACTTCGAAACAACAGCACTACAGTCATCTTCACAATCTCCTTCCCTCTGGCTTCGATACGTCGACGACACATTTGTCATCTGTCCACACAGCAGAGGCGACTTGGACACCTTCCTCACCCACATCAACCAACAACACCCGAGCATCAAATTCACCATGGAAACCGAAGAACACAACAGCATCCCCTTCCTCGACGTCCTCGTCACTAGAACGCCATCCGGTAAACCCTAAGTCTCCTGACGACGGATAGTCAACCTATTCGAAACGTCGAGTCCCTCCTACCATCCACCCTCTCCTCGCAATACCACAGTCCTTTCTAGGACTATCAACAGTCCTTTCTAGGACTACCAATTGTCCTTTTTTAGGACTCTTCTAGAAAGAATACCAACAGTCCTTTTCAGGACTATCCCAACAGTCCTTTCTAGGACTAACAACAGTCCTTTCTAGGACTACCAATTGTCCTTTTTAGGACTCTCCAAGAAAGAATACCAACAGTCTTTTTCAGGACTATCCCAACAGTCCTTTATAGGACTACCAACAGTCCTTTCTAGGACTACAAACAGTTCTTTTTAGAACTCTCCTAGAAAGAATACCACAGTTCTTTTCAGAACTACACCAACAGTCCTTTCTAGGACTACCATAGTCCTTTTCAGGACTTACCAATCCACCCATCTCACATGGTGTACCCGTAAACCGCACGTATTATATACACCACCATGGAAACCGATACTTACAAGCAACATTTAAACCTGCTATTGTGTTATATAATTATATATTGTGTTATATAATTATTATTTACGTTATTGGGAATATTCAAGAGGAAATAAGTGACTAGAAATTACAGGAGTTGTCTTTAAACACATCCAGTATTAGTCAAAAGGCCAGGATTTCCTTCCCTTTTAAGAAAATGCATCCCATTAGTCATACAAGTATGCAAGTTTTGCATATGATGACACACGGAGTAACCCGGGGTACCGTTGTACCCCGGTATCCCGCGTTGTGTAGCGCCATCTTGTGTCCACCCGAAGTACAACCGTACCGCAGAGCAATCATGGACGCCGCTGGTGTATTGCGTTGTGCATGCAGCGCTTGTATGCACGCTACCCCGGCCGCAAAGAGAGCATTTCGAACGTAAATAAAGCATAACAAAATTTTTTTTACACTCTTTCATACCCCAGTGTACAGCCCTGAAAAAAAAAAAAAAAATTAAACAGAATGGCGGATTTTCATTTGGTACCCCAGGGTACCATTTATGTCATCATATTATCGATTTCTTTACATCAATATTGAGACAAACATACCAGAGTCTGTAGTTAGGGTCTGCTATTCTGGTTCCATGTTTTCATAAATGTTTACTTTGATGTGAAACAGAAATTAAAACTTGAATATATATCTGACTAAAGCACCATATTGGTAGGTTTGCTACGGTATACAAATTTTCAAATTTGTCCAAGACTGTTAATTTCTTATTTGTCTCTTTTTTTTATTAGCCTGGAGGCGGAAATTAACAGCACGATGGCACTGATGGAGAGAAGAGACTTTTTTACATGTTGCAAGGCAGGAGATCTGCAGCGTGTTATGTGAGTTTCCTGAGATTTTTTCTCGCATGTTTCCATTCTTCTTGTCTTCAAAAAGTTGATAATTCAAGATACATTTTAGTTTGATTTTTCTTAAATTGCTTGAGTATATTATTATAGTGTTCATTCATTTTGTCCTGTCTTATCCAGTTATCTCCTTGAAGTGAAAGAAGTGGACCCCAATCTGAAGGATGAGTGGGATAGTACCGCCTTGTAAGTTGTAAACTGGACAGGGCCCTGCAAAAAGAGATCTATACAATTGATTGTAGTAACAATTCATTTTAATTCAGAAAATTTGAGCGTTTCAACCAATCAGATTCGCGCATTCAGTTACATGATCTGACTGACGATTAATTGCAACTTTACAATCGATTGCATCTCTTTCCGCAGCGGAGGCCCAGGGGTCTTTTATGTGTTTAAATCCATTCAGGACTAATTGTCCTTTAAAAACAAAAATTGGACTGGAGTCTGGAGATATTTAACATTTTCGTAATAATAGTAATAATATTTGGCTGAATACGCAGAGCCTGTCAACTTCATAGATGGGCCAATTTTGTTGACAAAACAATACAAATATTTGTCTAAATTGGGCAAGCAGTATTTGAGAATTGATATAAAAACTTTTTCAAATGTTTTTTTGTTTTTTGTTGGCAAGTCTTGGTTGGGTGTAAACTATAAGTCTGATGTGAAAATATGGTTGCTCATGGCTAGTATGCTCCCTGGGGAGATGAGAAGGTGCACAAGAACATTATGCAGGTTTGAAATGTGCCTAGATGATGTATTACAATTTTAGTATGTTTTTTCATGATGCATCAAAATTCATATTTAAAAAATAAAAATAAAATGAAATAAATTAGCTTTTTTTTCACTGCAAAGTATATCTAACTTGTTGCTTTTGTAATTGATGTGATTTTTGCACAGGTACTATGCTTGCCTATGCGGTCACAAAGATGTTGTGGTATATCTTCTAGAGAACGGTCAGTATTCTAGTTAAATGATGATGTCTTACTCTTGACATGTTCCCTTAAAGATTCTGAAATCCCCAAAGACTTTGTACATAGCTACATAACTACATATCTTGCCAAGGGGGTGTTGCACAAAGAGCTGCAATCAATTGTTAAGTTGCAATTTATTGCAAGTCAGAAAATATACACGATTTGCCCATTTAGTGGTATGTTCTGACTTGCAATTAATTGCAACTTACAATTGATTGCACCAATTGTGTGCGAAACCCCACAGTACATACATGTATGTACATGGGGCCCCTTTTGTCAACATCATTTAGATGTGTGCTGTTTTGAGTCTCATGACATGCGTTGTATCATTATTGTAATGTATTCATAAGTATTAAACGGACTCTTTGAAAAGTGTTTGCATTATGTTTATACCATATTTGCATTAATTATGCATATTTTATGTCCGACAATATTTGTCTGGCATGTATTAAAGGTAGGAAGCTAATACAAATGATGATCATAATGACACCAACACTGTTCATGTGAATGTGAAAACCCATTTGATTCTTCTGTTACCATAAGCCCACAGCAAGGTGCACGAGAAATCTGAAAGCTCCAAGTGATTTTGGTTGAATTGATCTCTTTAAGTTTATTAATAGTCCTACTTTTAATTTCAAACTCGATCCTCTTTTAAACAACAACATATCATTAAATTTTACCTTCCATTTATGACACAATCGAGTTGCAATCGCAATGACAATGTTTGTTCATTTGTAAGTTATTAATTTTATGTATTTCTTCAAGATTGAACTTAGATATTGTATTTTCCTTTATTATGTGTATTGTATTTAACATTTTCTATATTTTTTGTAATTTGATTGTTCTATATATTAATGGTAAATTATTTATACACAGGGCCCCCTGGAAAACAGTGCAAGATTACTGATGGGGCCACCCGGTTTTATAAAGACGAAATAAATAAATAGATAAATAAATAAATAAATAAATGTTTGTCATTTTATTCTTATAAATAGGTGCAAGATGTGAGGCAAAGACATTTGACGGAGAACGTTGTCTATATGGCGCCCTCACTGATGAGATTCGAGACATCCTGAAGACGTACAAGGCAGTTGTCACTGGTCACGCAAGAAGGAATTTCTATGTTGATTTTCTCAAGAGGTGAAATATAAAAGCAGTATTTGTTTTTCGTCAAAAACAAAGAATAATCTTGCATACAAATTTGCTATGATAGAAGAAATCATAATTTGTTGTTTTTGCTGGTGTCATGAAATGGACATCCGTATGACATGTATATATCATGCACTTATGTCCCATTCTCATTGTCAAGAGATCTGAAGAATTGGCATCAAACATGGCTCATACGTGTATACGAGTAGTTGACCACTGCACGATATACAGTAAAACCCGTCTCGGTGGCCACCTGTCTATAGTAGACAAACTGTCCTATAATGGCCACTTTAAAAGTGTTCCTAGGCAGAGAGAAACGATGTTATGTAACCTGTCTATAAAGGTCATCTGTCTGCAGTGGCCACTTTCCTTGTTTCCCCTAGGTGGTCACTATACACAGGTTTAAGGCCATCTTACTTACACTGAACTGTTGCTGAAAATTTAGTCTTATAATGTGCTCCCCTTTAACAGAAAAAAAAGAAGAAAACCCCTGATCATCCTGATATGTTTTTCTTTTGATTTTGTTTTATTTTTGTTTTTGCAATATTTTTATTCAGACTTCTAGAAATTAGTGCCTAAACTGACATCACCGTTGAAAATTCAGTCTTAATTTGCTAATTGTTTGTATCGTATTTTGATTTGACAAAAACAGACTTGTAGAGTCAACTTCACATAGACAGAAATCATCTGATCATCCTGATACACATGTTTTGCTTTTGATGTTGTTTTATTTTTGTTTTTGCAAAATTTGTAAATTTACAGACTTCTAGAAACGAGTGCCTACACTGACATCACCTTTGTGGTTCACAATGAGATGTTTACGGCGCACAGATGCATCCTTCAGACCAGAAATGAATACTTTGCCGAGATGCTGGACACCAAATGGAAGAACAAGAGCTTTGTGTACATCAAATCTAGCCTGGTTAGTGAGAAAGAACTCCCAGGAATGTTTGTCCGTTAGTGACAAAATATACAAATTGAATAAATAAATTGCTTGGTGCATGATGTGATATTAACAACATTACGAAGAATTATCTCTCGGGCAAAACAAAATTACTGAAATGCAGACAAAAATGGTAATGCTAGCTTTGTTCTCATTCATCAAATCAAGCCTGAGGCCAATGGCCCGGATTCACAAAGGAGGTTTGTACAAACCATCATGGTTTAAACCATGGTCTACATCTATGGAGTGCCATTTGTAATCTGATGGAGAAAGAATGTGAAACTCCTTACTTGTTAACAATGTTGATGCAAACACATTTACTAAAGGCACAAATAAATGTTTGTCTTCTCAGATGGTGAAATTTGCTGGTTAGCAAGCACTAACAGTCATATCATTAGAAATTATAAAATGTTTTACTTGTATACGAGCAGCACTCCATAGATGTAGACCATGGTTTGTACAGACCTCCTTTGTGAATCCGGGCCAGAATGTTTGTAATTAGTCTATTAGAGAACTACATTGTTTTCTGTTTAAGTGTTATTTGAAATGTAAAAGTTCATAATTTTACTGATTTGTCAGGTTTAGGGTTATCAATATTTTGTGTGCATTAATACATCTAGATCTGCTTTCCATAATGTCAACGGAAGAGTGTATGATTTTCAGTCATCTAAAATATAATACTGAAAATTAGAAAATTGTTCTTTTTCAAATTTAATTTCTTAACATTCATTCTTTTTTTTTACATCAACTATTTTTTGTTCTCCATTAGGTCAGACCACAAGCCTTCAAAGCGGTACTAGAATACTTGTACACAGGTATGTCAGGGTGAACACCAAATACATGTATTCATCTCTTATCTGGTCAAAGTTTCATTAAGCATACATCAATTCTGCTGCAGCTTAGAAATATGATGTGTGATATTTACTCTGTTAAGTCTTGCAATTATTCATATTCAGTAAAGTTGTACCCTATGGCAATTGAACTTTTTAGAACAGGCAAACTTGTCTATGAAGACTGCACAATAAATACAGAAAATAAGTCTTTATTAGGCAGGTGGTTTTGATAAAAACAGGTTCGTTTTACACGTAATTTGCTTCCTACCGAGCCAAGAAAGACTAGCTTTATGAACAGGTAGTCTTTATAGGCAGGTTGACTAGAGTTGACTTAACTATATTGATGGACAAAAGGCTTAAGCTAATTTAATTTTGGTAAACTGTAAAAATGTAGCTGAATTTACACATACTGGTAATCGCATTCATATTAGTAGATGACACTACAATACAATACCTAGCCTGCCATAAACCTTTAAGATCTTTCGCTATTATTGTTTCTTACTTTTGTTCCTTCTAATTTCCTATTTTTTCAGGTTTCTTGAAGGTTCATATCAATGTTGTTGATGATTGTCTACGATTCGCCAAGCAGTGCCAAATGTTTTCCCTGATTGAAGAGGTCAACGACAAGTTGGAGGAGATAGAGACATATGGTAGGTGTATGATTCCATATAAAGGAGGACAGTAAAAGGGATTTAAATGAAACAACAGTTGTATATGTCATTGTCATGTTGTATGCCTTTGCAACAATATTGCAGGAGTTGATAGGGCTCAAATATGTGAAAGTATTTGTTAAATGTAATGTCATGAACATGCCATGCATTTTCATCACTGAAACAGTCTTCTTATAATTTTAGTCATGTGGTAAAAATATCAACTCTGTGCAGCCAGAGCTAGTGGAAAGTGGTAATGCAATGTATGTTTTGATGTAAAATTGAATTCTTCTTTGCTACTATAGATTTAACTGTAATTTATCCATATTGTATTGGGAATCTTTGTTCCATGTTTTCATGTACTGCCCTGCATATATCCTATGATCTGAACCTTTTCTATTGTTTGCTTTCCTTTGTTGACAATTACATTCATTAAGTGATGTTAAACAAAAATGTATAATTGATTACCTCTTGACTGCAGTGCCTAGCAAGCCTGGCACACACATCCACATCATCAGCATAGAGCCTTCACCAGACAACAACTGTGTGCAGGACGACATGATTCAGCTGGCTCAGATGGCATTGCCTATCGAAATGAGAGATCCGGTAAGTACCCCCCTTCCCCACCCCCCCCTTCCTAACTCCCTTGACCCTATATGTTTCTGAACCCCTGAACCCCTTATAACCCCCCTCTGATCCGGTAAGTACCCCCCTCCCCCCCCCCCTTCCTAACTCCCTTGACCCTATATGTTTCTGAACCCCTTATATTAATAATAATATTTAGTTTTGTTTACCCTGGCTAGCCTCTTCAGTGATTTGCAACTGTTCTCCAAGAGGGACCTGTACCGCCCCACCTCAAATTTACCGGCCATGTTGGCTTTAATAGCTGTTAGAGTGTCTGCCTCATGCACAGGAGGTCCCGGGTTCAAAACCTGACCTGCTCATACTAAATACTTATAAAATTGTACCTTCTGCCTTCTAGCCAGGCCCTTGGCATTTATAGAATGGTGAAGAGAAAGTTAAACACACAAAGATACCAGAGGATTGTCCCCCTTCTGTAGCTTTCGCTACTTTTAATAGATGTGTGGCCCAGGGGTACAGAATTTGATAAACATAGGTGACACCTTATGTGCCAAATTGGCATGATAAGAACTTTTTAGTTTGAAGGCTAACTTTATACACAGTTGAAAGTCTCACAGGAAGACTTTCAAATCCAAACACTTCAATCATAAATATTTATGTTCCAAAAGAAAAAATTGGGGAAAACAATGAGGTATGTAGGAACTGCTAGAGTTTTCATGTAAGTAAGGTTTTGCGGTTTCGACAATGTTACTACATTAGATCCCTTTATTGGATTATTTTTATGTTTTGTGTATTTGTAAACTTTTCCGGTCATTTTGTTGTTTGAATGTATTATTTTGTTCACCCTGTCAATCGCAGAATGTGAATCTATTTTCAACTTCTGTCATGGACCTGGGTTTCTGCCACTTCTCTGTAACATTCAAATGATGTGAATAAATGAAAATGATTCATATATATAGTGTCTTCTATTTTCTTTATTCCAGCTCGCCCAGGGAATTTTTCCATTCTGTGGTGGGCTACCTCTTGTGCCTCCATTCACAGATGTCTGCTTCGAAGTGGAACACAAGAAATTCTTCTGCCACAAAGTAAGTCCAGTCAAACCTGCAGTTTGAAAACGATCACTTGCAATAACAATCAACCAGCTAATATTTTGTATAGAAGTCTGTGATACGCTAGTTTTGTAGTCTCTGTCTCTGACATATTTGAGATATTTTAAAGAACTACAGGAGTATTGGTTCTTTCTATAAATTTAGTTGTGAGGTTTTGAGAGTAAACTTAGCTAGAACATCTGAATAAAGATTACTTCCCTCCAAGTGCTCACATTCTTGTGAAATTATGAGTTAAACAATTATTTTGTCCTTGTCGCGAGGATAGGCAATGCTCCAAGCGAAGCATGATATGGCCGCAGCTGGTTGACGCATTAAAACATTCAGTAAGCCAGTGGAATAGACAGGGCTAGTCCAACTAGGTAAGGGTGAGCGAGTTGAATAGCCACCAGTAAAAACTTCCAATCAAGAGTTAACATACCCCCTGGGGAGCGCACGCAGGTGCCCCAGCAGAGGGTATATAATGCGCTGCGTTCCTACCTCCTTCGTGAACTCAAGAGGTGCTCATTTCATCTTGAATTTTACTTTTATTTTCAACTTTGACCAAATTATGCAACTATAACTCTTTCATTTGGTAATTCAACAACATTTCTTCACATTCAAGGCTGCACAACATGTTTATTTTTAAATTTACAATTTTCAATAATATTCTTGAAAATCTGTTTTATGAAAAAGAGGAAATATGTTTAGACTGTGTACAATCCTTAAGGCCTTATACTTTAGGTCACTTTCAATATCATGGATATTACTATCGTAGATGTTTTTCACTGAACGGAGCAACTATTTCAAGGCGTTGCTGGCAGATCACTACAGTAGGATGTCTTTTATATATTTGTTTCTTCTTTGCTATTATCACAGATGTTTTTCACTGAGCGGAGTGACTATTTCAAGGCGTTGCTAGCAGATCACTTCAGTGAGATGTCGGTTGATCAGAGCTCCCTACCGGTTATCAGCATCCATGATATCTCGGCTGACATCTTCACCCAAGTCATCTACTACCTCTACACAGACGATGTCACGGTAAGTATTTACCAAGCCATGTGTCTTAACCAAGCTGTGATGAAAGTCATGTAGTTTTCTACTTCTATGGTAATTGGAAAATTATTTACAGAGTGCTCCCCATATATCATCACCATCCTGTAAATATCTATGTTAATATAATATACACCCAAGTCATGTACTTCCTACACAGATGATGTTAAGGTCAGTCTCCACTTGATTAAATCTCTCACTATCAAGCTCCGAAGGGGGCAATTTAATATACACACTCCTGTCTCCATGGTAATGTAAGGATTCCAAAGAAATGTTTTCCACCCCCATCAGCATTTATTACATTTTGGCTGACATCTTCACCCAAGTCGTCTACTACCTCTACACAGACGATGTCAAGGTAAAATCTTGACTTAAACCCATTCTCTTCGAGATTTTGAAATCCCTGTAGACTTTGTACATAGCATACCAGGTTCTTGTAGGCAAGGGGTTATACCTCTTACGGCATTGCTGTGGCTGATATGTACATGTTGCCACCACTACCAAAAAGACGTTGTCCTAACTGACGCAGGACATTATGTAAGGGTCTATTGAAGTGTAATCTAGCATTAAAATGAGTTATATTTCTGATAATTTCCCACTCGCAACTGACGAAGGAGCTAAGCTAAAGTATGACATCTAGGTGGTGGCTGATCTGTACCTGTGTCCAGGACTCAAGATGCTGTGTGCCAACAAGATCGGGTCCAGACTTGACGGAGGACAACTTGTAATGGTCTATTTTAGTGTTAACTATAATTAAAATTACTTATATTTCTAATGCTTTCATACCTCTCACAGCTGACTGAGGAGCTTAGCTATGACATCTTGGTGGTGGCTGACTTGTATCTCTTACCAGGACTCAAGAAGCTGTGTGCCAACAAGATCGGGTCCAAACTGACAGAGGACAACGTGTTCCAGGTCCTGCAGGTCTCCCGCATGTTCCGCCTGGTCAAGCTGGAGGACCAGTGCGTGGAGTTCATCAGCAGAATTGTTGAGAGGGTCAGTATGAGAACTTATAGTTATAATTCTTTATGTAAAACTTGAGTCATCATGGCACACAATTATTATCTTAACCCTGGATTAACACTTCTTCCTTTCGGGCTGCGCCCCTCAGCAAATACTGCTATTTCTGTCACTTCTACTACTACTGCTACTGCTACTGCTACGTAGCTACTGCTTCTGCTACTGCTACTGCTACTGCTACTGCTACTGCTACTGCTACTGCTTCTGCTGCTACAACTTCTACTTCTACTTCTACTACTACTACTACTACTACTACTACTACTACTACTACTACTACTACTACTACTACTACTACTACTACTACTACTACTACTACTACTACTACTACTACTACTACTACTACTACTACTACTACTACTACTACTACTACTACTACTACTACTACTACTACTACTACTACTACTACTACTACTACTACTACTACTACTACTACTACTACTACTACTACTACTACTACTACTACTACTACTACTACTACTACTACTACTACTACTACTACTACTACTACTACTACTACTACTACTACTACTACTACTACTACTACTACTACTACTACTACTACTACTACTACTACTACTACTACTACTACTACTACTACTACTACTACTACTACTACTACTACTACTACTACTACTACTACTACTACTACTACTACTACTACTACTACTACTACTACTACTACTACTACTACTACTACTACTACTACTACTACTTCTACTACTACTACTACTACTACTTATTCTACTACTACTACTACTACTACTACTACTACTTATTCTACTACTACTACTACTACTACTACTACTTATTCTACTACTACTACTACTACTACTACTACTACTACTACTACTACTACTACTACTACTACTACTACTACTACTACTACTACTACTACTACTACTACTTCTACTACTACTACTACTACTACTACTACTACTTATTCTACTACTACTACTACTACTACTACTACTACTACTACTACTACTACTACTACTACTACTACTACTACTACTACTACTACTACTACTACTACTACTACTTCTTCTACTACTACTACTACTACTTCTACTACTACTACTACTACTACTACTACTACTACTACTACTACTACTACTACTACTACTACTACTACTACTACTACTACTACTACTACTACTACTACTACTACTACTACTACTACTACTACTACTACTACTACTACTACTACTACTACTACTACTACTACTACTACTACTACTACTACTACTACTACTACTTCTACTACTACTACTACTACTACTTATTCTACTACTACTACTACTACTACTACTACTTATTCTACTACTACTACTACTACTACTACTGCTACTACTCCTACTACTACTATTGTTGTTTGTTGTTTAAGCATTAAATCCTTCTTCAAGTTACAACTTGTTTTTGAACTTCGTGAGGCAGGTGCTGCTCAAAATAATTGCTTAATAGTTTAGGGAAGGCTGGTGTTAGAGATGAAAAACCCTGATCTTTTAAATTAGAAATACTATTTAATATTTACCATGTTTTTTCCTATAGGTGGTGGACAACGAGGAGTTCATTGCTGTGATCAAGGAGGATGCTGCAAGCGTCGAGAACAGGCAGGAGATTGACTCTGTCACCATCATCGACGACCTCCGAGCCCACATCACCAACAACCTAAAGACGTATAGCGAGCTGCAGGAAGCTCAGCAAAAACTGAACTGTGTGGATTTGCTGCTAATGGAGTTGGGCATAGACTGTTAAATGAGCCATGGAACGTGAATGGATCATACACTGTTGAATGGTTCATAACCTATTGAATGGACCATTTAGGGTGAATGGATCATATACTGTTGAATGGTTCATAAACTATTGAATGAACTATATGTTATTGAATGGACCACAGAGTGATGAAGGAATTGTTTACTTTTATAGAATATGAATAGTTGGATAGCTCATGGACTGGTGAATTGAATTAGTGAATTTGAATGGATCAGCTCAACCTGGCTGCATAGCAATCTGTATGACGTTCAGTTTAAGGCTCATGTTGAACTGTTGCGATGGATCATATGCTCATTGAGTGGGGCATAATATATTGAATGAGTTAAATTAATTCAATGGATGACATGCTGTTCAAGGAGGCTCTTGTGGACTTTACACTGACTGAATAGAACATAGACACTTGAATAGATTGGAAACTGTTGAATAGGTCGCAGACTGTTGAATGGATCATTAATCATTCATTGTCAGCTTCTGTGGAGCAGGTTTACCCCTTTTCTGAGCTGCTGTCTGTTTTTTTCTTAAACTCCTTCATGCGCCTTATATAGTAAAATATCATCTCTAAAGCGCTTTACACTGTTATTACCCCTGGTCATATGATTCATTGCCAGCCTGCACGCTATGTGTGCGACATCTCCACTCCCTGGGGAGCATTCCTTCCAAGCGGCTCATGGCCATTGAGAAGATCATATGCATAAAGGCTGAAATATTGTACATTTTCTGTAAACATGAAGAACATATTTTTTATACGGCTGTGGATAACATTCTGCTCGTTCTTGTAGATTTTCCACATTAGGGCAGTTGTCAAAAAATAATAATGGGATGGGTAGTATTAGTTATTCGAGGGGGATAAGGTGCAGGAGAGTTGAAACATAAATGTTCAAAATGGGACACGTCTCGTGTTTCACAAAATTGAAATGCTGCACTGATATCCTGTCAACAAAATCTGCTGCTACTTGTACTAGTAAGAAGTATGATTGTTCAAATATATAGTATGAGTACTTTATTGTCTGTTGGAGGAAATATAATGGGTAAAGATTACATTAGATAAAGAACAGGAAAGATGTTTTGGAATCGGCAAGAAAATTGTAAATTCAAATAATAATAAGGAAACTGACCAGAAAGAAATTGAATAAAATGAAAATGGGTCCTCCCAAAATGGGTTTTTGTCAGGAATCAAACCCGAGACTTGCTAGACCGGTGCTCAACCGGTCCAACTTAGAGTTAAGTTCAACTTAGAATCTTTGTGAAACACCCCCCTTAACCAATAAGCCAAGACACTCCCATGGAGTGTCTTGTTAATGTAAGGCCTATTGCTTCTCCACTTATGCATGAGGACTATATACTGGCTTACAAAGGTGGTTTGAACTTAAAATGTAGGTTTAAATGCCCATTGTTTTATGGATTGCAGAATAAGGAATAGAATTTTGCCTTTAAAACTACTAAGCAATAAATATGTATTCATATAAAGTAAAAATATTGACTTGATTCAAATTCATAATTTCTTTGTTCATTTATTTTTGTCACAAAATAACAGCTATTCTCTCGAAATGGAAAAGGTTTATATGTGGCCTTTCATTAAACAACTGTGAAACCCATGGTTTAAAATCACGACAAATGAAGCAGTCAAACCATGGTTTCAATAAACTACCTTTGTGAATTCCAGCCAGTGAGTTGGATGACAATAAATTGGAGATGGGCAGAATTGTTGAAGTAGTTGAAATTACTATGCAAAATTGGATACCTTAAATGATGATCCTCTCAATGTGCACTTTGTATACATTCGGTTGTGGTGGTTGGTTCTTCATTGTAGCCTGTGTTCAAGACTCCTTGATTTTCTTATAACATGCACTCTTCATAAAAGCCAGTATGTATTTTATGGTAGAGTCCCGAATGGGGTAAGGAAGATTGAACAATGTATAAAAAATAATTCAAAAAAATTATTTGTTATTTCATGTATGTACAAATTATAAATAATAAAAAAATAAAATTACATTATAATTGAAAGAGGCAACATTAACAATCATCATGTATGCTATTTATCAAGATTTAATATTATATGGGTGATTTCACAATTTAATTGCAATGTATTTAATAAGCATTTTTATAATTAAAATGATAAAATATGTATTATAAATTATTTTCAATTCTACCTGAATACAATGCAAATTAAGATTGTGATGTTACAGGGGTGTTGATGATTTTGATGAATTATTTGTTTTTATGTGTTTCCTCACTCGTGTGTAACTAATATGAATGAATTATATTAATTTCTGTTAAAGGTGAAAGTGAAAATAGTGTATATATGTACATGTAGTTACATATAGTTTAATTCATATTTGGATTTATTTTATTACAAAAAGGTACTTTCTTACAAAGGATATGATCGAAGTACTGCAAATACAGTACAAGATTGAACTATACATGTATATGATGTTTAACAACTGTTGGCTTTGTTTACAGTTGTTTATGTGGTGCACTTGCTAGCATTATTTTATGATATTGTTTTATGTTTTGCCTCTTTATAGCATTTTCAATGCAGCTTTTTTATAGTTTTACATTTATATAGCAAATTTTATGGAAAAGGATAGTTAACGAGTTAAATATATTTTACTTATTTGTGTGCTTCCACAACCAGGTAAATGCATTTTAACAAAATACAATTGCATTCAAACATATATAAAGGAAACTGACTAGAACTGAGCAATCGAGCAATGAAAAGGGTTTCATGGGAACGTCCCCCATTCAAGAGTCTTCGTGGCTCAAATGGTTGAGCACCGGTCTAGCAATCCGGAGGTCTCGGGTTCGATTCCCAGCGCAGCCTATTTTTCTTTGCTCATTTCCAATCAAAATACAATTGCCTAGACTTGTGGTGCATTTAAGGTAGGCTTTGAAAGGGATGTTACGTTGTATTTGGCATGTTGCATAATATAGCACACAAAGATTGCTCCAGTGCATTAGATGTTTAGAACTATCATGTGGGACTGTTTTGTACAATATATGCATTTTGTCATCTGTGATTATTACATTACTTTGGCTGGGTACAGTGGAACCTCTTTAATACAAGCTCTGTTGTAAAGAGGTAAGCGAGGTAATTTCACAGGTCCAGTTTCTTTGTCTTTCGAATTTGACACTCAGTTTTGCATTATCTCAAGAAAAAATTATTTTGAGTAGCGCCCTCTAGACCGAAACTCAACTATCCCTTTAAGCCTTGATACACAGAGATATCTGGTATGACGAAGTAAATTCAATATACCCAAGGTGCTCGCTATAATGAGGTTTCACTGTACGTTTGATTTACGTCAAAATTATTCACCAATGTAGTCCACACCGAGGAGTAGTTACATTATTATCACTTCATATTTTATTTTACAAAGGCTGAACTCCTTTCAAGAAAGATCAATTCGTCCCTTTAATTGATCCATTAACCTCACAATTCCCCCCCCCCCCCCAAAGTGATAAACATGTATGAGACTTTATCATATTCCAATTTCATTGCAGGATTCATGAGAATATGTGAGATGTTCATAGAAAATTAATCATGTTTAATACCTAGTCACGTGAAAGAAAAAGTAAATCAATGTCAGCATTTACACATTTCTTCCAAATTCACTTTGTAGAATTTATATTGTTTATGAATAAGTTTTTTTTATTCAGTGCATATTTCAATTGATTTTGGAGTGGAGATGAAATCGAACTACCAGAAAGTTTGTTGTCGTTTGAACCGTTACATGGTTGCTCTTACTTTTATAGCAGATAGTGCTACAATGTTCAAGTTTTAACTTATTAAAAATGTTAACAATTTTTATCTATTTTTAGCTCATCCGGCCCGAAGGGCCCGATGAGCTTATGCCATGGCGTTGCGTCCGGCGTCCGTCCGTCCGTCCTTCCGTCCGTCCGTCCTTCCGTCCGTCCGTCCGTCCGTCCGTCCACAATTTTCAAAATGCTTCTTCTTCGTTATTTTTCAACCGATTTTGATTCTGATTGTTTCATAAGATAGGGCTAGGAGGGGGATTTAAAACTTCTACACAGAATCGTGAAATTCATTATATATGCTAATTTATGCAAATTTATTCAAAATCACAAAAAATGCTACTTCTCCTTCATTTCTTGACCGATTTTGATTTGGTTTGCTTTATCTGGTAGGGCTAACTTTGGTACACTAAACTTCTACACAGAATTTTGAAATTTTTCTCCATTAATTAATTATGGTAATTTATGCAAATTTATTCCAAAAATCACAAAAAATGCTTCTTCTCCTTCATTTCTCGACCGATTTTGATTTGGTTTGCTTTATCTGGTAGAGCTAACTTTGGTACACTAAACTTCTACACAGAATTTTGAAATTTTTCTCCATTCATTAATTATAATTTATGCAAATTTATTCCAAAAATCACAAAAAATGCTTCTTCTCCTTCATTTCTCGACCGATTTTGATTTGGTTTGCTTTATCTGGTAGAGCTAACTTTGGTACACTAAACTTCTACACAGAATTTTGAAATTTTTCTCCATTAATTAATTATGGTAATTTATGCAAATTTATTCCAGAAATCACAAAAAATGCTTCTTCTCCTTCATTTCTCGACCAATTTTCATTCTGTTTGGTTTATCTAATAGGGCTAGGTTTCATAAGATAGGGCTAAGAGGGGGATTTCAAACTTCTATACAGATTCATGAAATTCATTATCTATGGTAATTTATGCAAATTATTCGAAATCACAAAAAATGCTTCTTCTCCTTCATTTCTCGACCGATTTTGATTTGGTTTGCTTTATCTGGTAGAGCTAACTTTGGTACACTAAACTTCTACACAGAATTTTGAAATTTTTCTCCATTTTTTATTTTTAAATTTTTTAAATTTTTTTAAATTTAATTTTTATTAATTTTTCTATTTTTATTTTTATTTATTTATTTATTTATTTATTTATTTTTTTTTTGTTTGTTTGTTTTGTTTGTTTGTTTTTTTTGTTTTTTTTGTTTTTTATTTTTATTTTTATTTTTTTAATTTATTTTTTTATTTTTTTATTTTTTCCCATGTCCCTTCCAGGGCATCAAATTTTTATTTTTTGACCAGTTGAAAAGTGTACCACATGAAATTTGCGATATTTGATGTTGCGAGATGGCGGATGAGCGCTACGTCATTGACGTTCTGGTTATGTTTGATAAAAGAAGATTATCCCAGGGAAAATGCTAGCTTGAAGCAAGTACAAAAGAAAAAGAGACAAATTAATTGAATAGTTGTCAATGATTTCCCATAATTATTCATAAAGAATTTTGATTTCTCACATAAAGTGAGTATTAATTATACATACAATGTCTGAATCTCGAATACACTGAATTCTATGCACAGACGATTTACTTTGGATATGTCAAGTAAAAGTGCTTCAAACAAATTAATTATTTGCAATAAAATTATATTAATTTAAGATGAACCATAACGATGGACCTTTTCTATCACATATATTGTAGCTGTACATATCATCTATATATTTTGTAACTTGGGAGACAAATTTGTATTATATTTCTATCTTTGATGAAAGAAAAACATATTATATAGTATATTGGTTAAATGGTTAGTATTCTATACCGATCTTTAAATAGAAATAAAGGAGCTTTGTTTCGTATGGAAGACAGTTGTCAATTTGTGATATGTCCGAAATTGAATTACTCACTTAGGGTGGAATTCTCATCAAAAGGTTAAATTTAGCCCGGGTTAAATTTTTATGGAGCGCCACACTGCAAACAATGCGCACTTATTTATAAATGAAGAAAACAAAATAAGATAAGTGCCAACGGAGACAATGGTGGCAAAGGAGTAACATATTCAGTGGGTTAAATTTAACCTACTTCTGACATAAAACGACGCGTTTTAGCACTGCTAAATTTAACCTTTTGATCAGAATTCCACCCACATTGCCTAAGTAAGAGGCCAGAGTTAGTTTCAGAATGCACACAGACTCACAAACACACACATACACACACATGTACTGAAAAATCAAACAATAACAAACAGAGCAGGAAATGATTGGCAGTTAATTTCCCATTTTAATTGCAGTCGGGAAGTGGCTAAAACAAATCATTAAATTCCCCTATACATTCCCCATACACAAAAATAAATATGTTTTACTACATCCTAGCTCACATTTCGATCATGACCACTACATCCACCACTGGCAACTATTAACTCTGCCATAATTAATTAAAGCACCTATTAAATAGTCAGTAAACAGACAACATAAAACCCTGTTGTTTCCACTTATTACAATATTCATGTACATGTATGTTATTCATAAGAACATTAATATTATGTGCAGCTAATATACAATTGTACACAAAATATATACATAATTCAAACATATAGAGAAACTGACCAGAAATATATAATGTAAATGAAAAAGAGCAAAGAAAACGGGATTCCTCCGTGCATGACGTGATTCCATCGCTTTGAGAAAACCGCTTCTCAGGGCCTGACAAGCGGTATGATAATTCAGGTCTCAAGCCTGCATCGAGTAGATTTGTATCACTGTTGACACTTTCTTATCACTAGCCCCTCTCTCTGTGATAGCACTGGGCCTCGGGGGGGGGGGGGGCAGTTAACACAGTTGAGATTGTTGACAGGTAGTTGATAAAACTGTCAGAAACTGATAAGAATATGACCGAGTTGATTACCACGATGGTGGAAATCAAACTAACGATAGAATCACCTAATGGATAGAAAAACTGACCTCTATATATGTTTGAATGAATTATACAAAAAAGCTGCACCACTTCAGTGATCCCTCGCATATATCCCTAAGTTGATTTCTATCCTTTGACTATCGTTTGACTGCATACTATTATATACCCCCACAATTTTATACAAAAATCCTCTCCATTTGGTTAAATATGTGACTGAGGTACAGGGTGCAATATAAATGCTGGTATATTACTATTATTATTATGCCAGTAGGCATACATGTACATTTCCTAGAAGTACACAGTATGCATGTTTGTATGTTTTGGCAAAGACAAGGTGAAACTGGGGTATGCATATTTCATTCAAAAATACAAGTGACAAAATGAAGCGAGTACATGACATTGTATATTCTTGCACAATTCATTTCACACACAATATGTTGACTGTATTGAATATACATGTAGTGCAGCTGCAGACAGGGAGTAAAAACATATAGATGTAAAATCAATATTTGATTTTGATTTGTAACTCGGTATTTCAACACTCAAAATTACATGTTTTTCTAGTATCCTGGCCCCATATTCATGACACTCTGCTAGCTTAGTTCCTGGCTAAGTGCATTTTTTAAGTGCAGTTTATTGAGCAACAAACAGTTTTCCTAGTCCCCAACTAGGGTCAACTGGGTAAGCCTTGGGTACCCACTAAGTTAACCTACGTTAGCAACTAAAATATCTTGCGTATAATTCTTAGCCTCGTCATCCAAAATAGACTTAGCAAGGAACTAAGCTAGCAGGCTTACATGAATATGGGCCCTGGAGTTCTGGTTGCAAAATAGCTCCATCATAATTCCTACTTACATACAGTGTATTATTTGTTTTAAATGTGGTTATCACATTACTTCATTTATTTGTGGAGGTCACTGATGAGGGCAATTGGCCCCCTACCCCCAACAGCTATAACACTTCACTCAATACAATTTCTTCCTGTATGCAGCATCACAATAGAGTGGTGAAGTGTGACGTCATCAACAATCTATTTTTAGAATTTTTAAATTTGAAGTTCATTTTCCGAAAGAGCATCAAAAATAATGTCCAAATCTCGAAAATCAATTGAATATTATGTAAAGTATTGGCTGATCCGAGATATGCCCATCCGAATGAATTTTACTTCAATGGGCAATCAGCGTTATAGTGCTCTGGTTCATAAAGTTATGAACCAGAGCACTGATTGCCTATTGGAAAAAAAAATCATTCGGATGGGCATATCTCAGCCAATACTTTACATATTCAATTGATTTTCGACATTTGGACATTATTTTTGATGCTCTTTCGGAAAATGAAGTTCAAATTTGAAAATTCTAAAAATAGATTTTTATGACGTCATAGCTTCTGAGAGAATTATCACAGGATGGCAACTCCAAGCTTTTGAGCTATAAGACAGTGTTGTACAAGGGCAAACAGAAGCATATAGCTATGGGGAGTTCAATGGACTGGTCTAAAAACAGATTGATTTAAAAACAAAAATATATTGGCATCTTTGTATGAGAAAAGCTATACATGATGTAACCATAGAAAACAAGAAAACATATTTTTTTGTTCAACATTTATAATGCTAAAAGCTTTTAGAACATACTGTACGTTTCAATTCCGACCTTACACATAGAATTGGGTAAAGAAAAATAATTTGTGTGATAGAACCAAATTGTCTATAGACATGGATATTTATGTTCATTGCATCGAGCATGAACTTTGAAGTAAACCTAGAATACAATCAACAATATTATACCCTTAATACAAACACATCAACATGCTTTTTACATCTATATACATGTACATACATGCATATTTTTAGATCTCTGACTATTAAAAATGTATCATTATCATTTCAAAGATTACCAATTTTCAACATACCGTATGTCCCAAAATTAATTACAACGGGACTTTCTGCAACGATAACTTTAAAGATAGTAGATCAATCAGAATGATATTTCAGTATCAATTCAAATTCAATTCAAATTTTATTAACACTCTTCATAAAAACATTACAATGTAAAATATACATGCCAAGGTGACATTACACAGTAAAATACAAATACAAATACAAATATAAATTATGGGAGTGTTTGGAGTAGGCAGAAAGGAGGGAATTCCTTATATGAAAGCCTACCCCATGGTACAGATACTAAACAGACAAAACATACGATAAAAACACACTAAGTTACAAGAGGGTCAAAATTGTCAAAGTATATGAAACTATAACTTATTACCTACATCTTGCAGAAAACCCTTGCAAAATGTTGGGTATCTAGATATCACAAAACGGTACCAAAACATATAATTATGTGCTGTTCTTTGCCTGGTGGTCCCCTTTAACATTACAAATAGTTCAAAACAGTTTTTAAAATATTGTATAATAAATGTATTGCTTTGAATGGTTTAATATCAAAAGTCAAATATCTAAAATATTAAAAGACACACACACTGTACCAGAGTACATTATGATAACTTCAAAGTATTGACCAGCAATCGAAGGGTAAATTTAGATGTAACATTTCATTCCAAATACATGTATGTATAACCCTTCAACCATTCCTACACCAGCAACAGTATTCATTTAAATATACATTGCACCTGCAATGCCTCATACCAAAAAAACCCCAAGGTATAATTATTAATATTTCATACTAAAGCCTACATGTACATAACTATTTCAGTGCACCATAAACTAACTTGGGTATACTATTTCGAATATACATATTTCAAACACGGTAATGCTAGTTTTAAACAATATTCCGCAAATGAAAATTTGTGCATTTTTTCTTCTTCTTTTTCTTTTGTATAATATACTATAGTGAACAATAGTCCATAAAGCGAGACATACATAGGTCAAACTCAAATATAGACAATACATGTACTGCACTATATAAGACATCCTCATGGGCCAATCAATGGTTCACAGCAGCTTAAGAATATGAGAGAGAGCCCTTAGCTACGTGAGATAAGGGATCTTATCTAGTAACATTGTCGATTCAACAAATTTTACTTGGAACTTTATTACTATACCAGTCATCACATACCTTGTTGTATTTGTATTACTAATCAAATCATAGAACAGGTTTCGGTTTTCTGAAATTATTAATCCTTTACAAAGATATTTATAATTGAAACGTTTGAATTTGAAAATCTCCCTGGGACCGTTTCAACTGATATGAACAAAGTTAGAGCAAAGAGTTATCACTTTGCATTTTCGCTCATTACTCAGCTACATATACATGTACATCCATTTAACATGGAATGTTCACACACCACTCAGTGGACATATTAAATCACAGAAATACAAATTTGATATACCATTTATTGCTTTTTGCATATTGTATGTCAACAAAGTTACTAGATCCCCTATAATAAACATAAAACTGTAAAAACACATACAATTTGAAGTAAAACGGCATCAGTAGCACTCAAAGACAAGTGGGACCACTGTTGGGATAGGGATAAATAAGTTATATTCAACTCAAGGTTAGGGTTAGAACGTATAAAGTCATACGTGCATGTGAAAGCAAAAGTAGTTCTCATTACCTGACATTTCCTCTGAATACAAGATTGCAAGCTCTGTCATTAATGGACTTTCAAGGACAGCGTTTCACAAAGATCCCAAGTTGAACAATTAACACTAAGTTGGACTTAACAACTATGGAAAGCCATCCGTTTCTTTGTTAACTTTAAAAACGAGTTCTTTAAAGAGGCCTAAGATTTTGATAAAAATCATTATCATTTTCTTGAAATATCAATACATGTACATCAATGGAACTAGAAAAGCAATTGGCTTTCTCCACACTTTGGCATCATCACCATGTGATATTTATTACAAGCTAAACATAAAGCCAACATGTTTGAATACATACCATGAAATACATTGTTCATATATACATATATATAACTATCTAATATGTACATGTACACACACATATCCCTGAAAAAAAAATATATATTTGCCTCAAACACCACATAGAGAATACAGAAAAAAAAATGAAATCAAACAAAAAAATGTCAATAATAAGAGTACAATAAGATAAATAAATAAACAAAGTAAAGTAGAATGAAGCTTCAAGAAATGAAGAATAATAAATAAACTTGAAATAACCTAAATCCGCATTAAAAAAAAGAAAAAAGAATCAGCAATAAGGATTGCAGTAAAATAACTAAAAAGAAACTAGTATATAGAACTAAAGTAATTGATCCAAGAAGTGAAGAACAGTAAATAGAGTTGAGTTCACAAAATGCTGCAATTAGAACAAATCAGCAATAATTAATTTGCATTGAATAAAAAGAAAAAAAGAGTGAACTAAGTGTGATATAAAAATCCAATAAAAAGGAAAAATATGCAAAATAAACATGAGTAAACCTACATGTACAATAAATGAAAAGAAATAAGTGTTCTTGCTCTTTTAACAACCAGTACATGTATGTCTTAAATCAAAGCAAATTTGCTTAGTATACAGAGAGATTTAAATATTTAAAAAAAAAGTTTGTAAGCAAGTTTGCTTCAATCTGAGCAAAATTGCTTGGATTTCTTGCTTAAATGTGTTTATGGAATACCAGCCCTGGTGTGTAGCTGAAACAGAGTAATTTAAAGACAGATTAAACATTGTTACAGGGTCATTCCATGTCAAATCACCCAAAAAAAGTGAAAATTTTCATCGTACCCCCTTCAAATTTGCTAATATTTGGTATGTATGATATTTCAACCTTTTAAAGCGCAAAGATTTAAGTTTTAGCCCAATCCGCCCAACGGTTTTGGCGCTATGGTCGATTCTTCAGGGGTAGTTTTGTCAAAAATGGGCGTGGGCACCGTTTTTCAAATCGCCATTGTCCGTTAACCGTTGGGTCAATTTATTTTTTAATGGTGCCATTGGACTGGGGATGTTATATGCAATCCATTTATGCCATTTGTTTTCATGCATGAGCGAGTTTGGATACGATAACCTTTGACCTTAGGCTTCGACCTTCCGTTTCACCTTGTGGATCAAATAATCTTGAGATTTTTTTTGGCTTAAATCTTGGCTTGATATAATATCTACAACATATGAAAGAATTGGAGATGTATTATTTCTTGTTTTTTCTACAGCCTTGTTTTAAGTTTGCAAATTTCATGTAAAATTGAATTATTTTAGACCTACACCCATGTCCAAGAATTCTATAGGGGTGTATTGTATGAAAAAGACCTTTTCAAAGTCAGGATTAGAGCCTATTCACACTCTGGCTCACCACTGTTAAATAGACCTGCTAATCCCCATACAATAGCAATCCAGACAAATGACATTTTTATGATACCACATGTTTCCAACCTGACAATGGCCCTGTTGCAGAAAGAGATAAATCAATTGTGAGTCAGATCAAATGTTCTAAATGCACACATCTGATTGGTTGAAATGCAGAAAATGTCTCTCTGCAACAGGGCCTAGGTGGAGATCTTTTCTTGAATAAAATATTTCAAGTTCAAGTTCAAATTGCAAACTTGTACATCAATTATGAAAGCAAATATCTACAGGTATCCCTTTTCAATGAATTTAATGTTTCTATGCATCATAAATTCATGCAATATTAACATGATTTGCAATCTGTACAAATTCAAACCTGATTCTTTCCAACTGTACCAAACACAAACAGTAACTACCCTCTAGACAACTGCTCATAATTGTATAACCAATGATTGTTTAAGATTTGATCTTACCACAATATTTCTACAGTTGTTTCGTACACTATGTGTGAAAATCAGAGATACTTATCTCTTCATGCTATGAAAGAGCTTAGATTAAAGACAAATGACCTAATTTCAAAAGTCACAAGAACTTGCGCATGCCTGTCCATTTCTGTGAATCATCACATTTGCTTAATGCATTATTTATGGTTTGTGAAATTTCAAATTGCACTGTTTTTTTATTGCAATTAATGCATTTAAAAACAAGTGCCATTAAAAATCAAAATGAGTGGAATATCAAACAGCATTGTTATTGTGTTTGGTTTAGTTGGAAATAATCAGGGTTGAATGTTTACAATTGCAAATCATGTTACTATTGCATGAATTTCTGTTGCATAGAAACATTAAATTAATTGAAAAGGGATACCTGTAGATATTTGCTTTCATAATTGATGTACAAGTTTGCAATAATTTGAACTTGAAAGATTTTATTCAAGAAAACATCTCCACCTAGGCCCTGTTGCAGAGACATTTTCTGTGTTTCAACCAATCAGATTTGTCCATTTAGAACATTTGATCTGACTCACAATTGATTTATCTCTTTCTGCAACAGGGCCATTGTCAGGTTGGAAACATGTGGTATCATTAGAATGTCATTTGTCTGGATTGCTATTGTATGGGGATTTGCAGGTCTATTTAACAGTGGTGAGCCAGAGTCTGAATAGGCTCTAATCCTGACTTTGAAAAGGTCTTTTTCATACAATACACCCCTATAGAATTCTTGGACATGGGTGTAGGTCTAAAATAATTCAATTTTACATGAAATTTGCAAACTTAAAACAAGGCTGTAGAAAAAACAAGAAATAATACATCTCCAATTCTTTCATATGTTGTAGATATTATATCAAGACAAGATTTAAGCCAAAAAAATTCTCAAAATTATTTGATCCACGAGGTAAAACGGAAGGTTGAAGCCTAAGGTCAAAGGTTATCGTATCCAAACTCGCTCATGCATGAAAACAAATGGCATAAATGGATTGCATATAACATCTCCAGTCCAATGACACCATTAAAACATAAATTGACCCAACGGTTAACGGATAATGGCGATTTGAAAAACGGTGCCCACGCCCATTTTTGACAAAACTACCCCCAAAGAATCGCCCATAGCGCCAAAACCGTTGGGCGGATTGGGATAAAACTTAAATATTTGCGCTTTGAAAGGTTGAAATATCATACATACCAAATATGAACAAATTTGAAGGGGGTACGATGAAATCCATTGGGTGATTTGACATGGAATGACCCTACAGTATTATTAAATACCAGAATTACCTATCAAACTAACAAATCAATCTTGTCTTATATAAAGGTGTAAATGCGTATTAGGAAATTGTGATTTGAGTCATCATTATTTGTCAATCAGCTACATGTACATAAAGGATCTACAGGTATTTGAGTTGTAGCACTATCTAAATGGCTACTGCGAGCGAGCATTTCAGTAGTTAGTACAGTTGTATAATAGTGGGTACAAGCACAGCTTGAATGCAGACATTCAATGTTCTTGATAACATTCTGATGATTTGTTACCATTTGCTTGACTTTAACTCTACATATATCATCATGACTTTGTATCAAAAATCTGTTTGGCTACATTAACCCGTTCAGGACTGGTCGCGAAAATACTCGGGCTTGGGTCTATGGAGAATACATGTTATAGCAAAATCAATCAGTCCTGAATGAGTTAAAATGTAAGGATCTGATTAGTTTAAATAGTGGGTCTAAAAGTGGATCAGACCTCTTAAAAACAAATGGATTATTTTACAGTGACTCCATGAATTTTTTTTTTATAATTTCCATTCAATGGAACATTATTGTGACTTAATTAACATCAATCTCCGTGGGGCTTACTGTCCTCTGAGCCGCAAAGTTTGATAACAGTCTCTCTGTCCAGTCTTCGATGTCCTTGAAGACGATTTCACGCTCGCCCTCTGGCTCCCGCGTTATCTCATGGAAGTATCCCTCGTATCGCTATAAATACATGAAATAAACAAAGCAAAGAAACAAATTTAAGTTTTGTAATGAAATCATTTCCGCCTTATTGCACTGGCTCTGACATCGCAACACAAGACAAAAATGAAGAATGATTGCCGATCAGTTTTGTAACAAAATCATTTGATGCTCATTGCACTAGCCCTGACAACTCTATACATGAAGACAAAAATTTACAAATAATTGCCAGTTAAACAAAAATCTCGAGACTTGCCCACATTACCCTGCATCATCTCATGCCCATGGAAGTAGCTCTTAAATGAAATAAACAAAGCCCCCCCCCCCAAAAAAAAACAAAAAAAACAACAGCATTCAATTCGATTCAATTCAAATGCATCGTCAGAGATAAGGAGGGGCATCCTTGTCCACACAACGAAAAGCCTCTGATGTAGGAAGGAGTAAAACAAATTGCAAATTAATTTTCCATAAATCATAAGGGAATATATTAACCACAAATTAAAAGTGGTATACACTGTATTTGTGCACACCTGTTGCTGCCATGTTGACATACCTTAAAGGGGACCGCCAGGCAAGAGAAAACATATGCTTAGTTGTTTTTGTACTATAATTCAATATCAATCATACTTTCATGGCCTCTGATATGCTTCTGTAATTGAGAACAATGCAATTAATTACTATGACCTACGGAACTATCGATATTAATGGTTCCGCGCGCGCTTTTTGTTTGCACGACCGCTCGATCAATACGCGTACGTTATAAGGAAGTAAGTGCGATTTATCGCAGAGCTGAGCAATAGTTATTATCGTTTCGGGCATGCAATATGACTGTGCGCTCGCACTTATGTACATGCTATCGATAATAGGATCATTATGTGATATCGTTATCGTAACTTTGCTGAACAGAATGATTGACAGGTGATCTTAAAAATGATTCCCTGGCGAAGTAGAAATAATTGCAGGAGCACAGACTTGTTTTATGTGTTCATTTGGGATATAGCTTTGATGTAAGAGAGCCTAATCTCTGTATGGTGGTACCCTTCAAAGACCTTGTTGTGTGTTGGGGCTTGCTCAAAGAATTTGTCCATGCTATCGGTGCTGCAGATAGCACCCTTAGTTCTATGTTTGGTGAAGAAGGAATATATTAACCACAAATTGCTGACATGTTGACATACCTTAATGACCTTGTTGTACGTTGGTGCTTGCTCAAAGAACTTTTCACAGCCATAATTTGGTGCCAATTTTAGTATTGTTGCCGTGTTGACATAATGTACCTTGAACACCTTGTTGTGTGTTGGGGCGTGCTCAAAGAATTGTTCCGAGCCACTGATGTCGCAGATACAATCCTTGGTGCCATGTTGCAGCAGGAAGGAGTAAATTAACCACAAACTAAAAGGAAACCACATTTGAGTGCAAATGCTGTTCCTACATACCTTGAACACCTTGTTGTGTGTTGGGGCGTGCTCAAAGAACTGTTCCGAGCCACTGATGTCGCAGATACAATCCTTGGTGCCATGTTGCAGCAGGAAGGGGTAGGTGACCTTATCCGAATCAGCTTCTATCCTCTGCATGGCTGACAACATCTGCATGCCAAATCGGGCCTTGATTCCACCGTGCCAGACCAACGGGTCCTTCTCGTAAGATACCACCTGAAAAATTAAATTAGATTAAATTCAATTCAACGTTTATTTCAGATAAAAATTCAGATAAAAATTTGTACAGTTACAATGTAAATGGTAGCACCTATAAGAAGCATAAAGCTTGTTGAGTAAGGGCACCTAGGTTATATTAATTAAAAGATACAATATAATAGCTAAGGACAATAAATATGTATAAAATAAATATGAAATATACGAAAATAGCAAGGAAAGGAAATAATTTAATACAAAATAAAAATGCATACAATATGCAGAACGTTAATACACAAAACAATTCAGCATTAAAAAACAAATCACAGCCAGACCAGGGGGTCCTTCTCGTAAGAGACCGCCAGAAAAATAGACAATGAAATTTATTCAAACTAAATTACAAGCTGAACTTATTTCAGGAAAGATGAATGCTCATAAAAAAGGAAAAGAAAAATCATAATGGGAATTTGAAAAATTACAACAAATATCCGTGGACATAAAACTCACAATTACCGTACACATATCAAGTCTTACACACTAAATTATGTTAAATCATGTAATTAAATTATTCACTGGCACTCTCCTGCCCTTTTATAGGGCCTTCGGGACATTTTGAGGGACGAGTCGCCCTAATTCCCAATTTTATTTATTGCAAGCACTTATACTTCTTTCCACTTGATGCTTTTGAATAAGATGCTCATAAAAGGTTCAGCGCAGTAACGGCAGTTTGCTTTTCATCAGAAGCCCCCCCCCCCCCTCAAACCAACAATAACAGCAACATAAAAAACAAAAATAAGTAATACAAATAAAGCTACTGGTACATTGAAAGTATTAAGATCCCGATATCCAATGATTTCTTGAATTCATGACATTTCTTAATAATCATATTTTCTGTGTTTAAACAATAATCTGGAACTATGTTAATGCCATTAAAACTCGACTAGATGGGTCATCAAATTTTGGTCATTTTGTGAAATTCTAGCTTATTCCTAACATATTTTTATCAAATTGAACACTTTCAAACCATCACCATTCACTTGTTGTCATTGCATATCCCAATGTACTTCAATTTCTCAAGACTTGAGTGCAATTTAAACCAAGACAAAACCGTCCATTCAAAGAAGTCTTACCTCGGCAGGGTCTCGGCTCAAGTTCTGAATGTCCAATTTCCCAATGGCAGCCTGAGGGCAGAGGCGGGATAACATGCGCCCCATGAAGATCTGTGAAAAGAAACAAGCTCAATCATTTAGCATAATGACATGACTACGTCATGGCCTTACAGACATATTCAAAACATAAAAAATAAAAAATCTCGCAGCAAGTTAGTCACTTGATGTTGATGGCAGTAATTTGGATAAACCTTTAATAAATTAATAAAGAAAGAAAGAAAGAAAGAAAGAAATGAATTAAAAACAAAATTAAAAAAGTTAGCATGATGACTGAGCTCAAGTAAAGATACATGCATGCATGTATAGTGTTACATCCCTCTCCCAATACAACTCTACAAACCTCATTTTGGGTCTTCCTGGTCTTTGATATTCTTATCCACCTTTATCTTGATAAAAAAGTAGTGAAACCAGTGAAGTACCAAGTAAACAGATCTGTCATGTATAAAATTATGTGCTGTTTGCCCCTTGAAGGTAATCTTGATTTCTTCAAGATGATTTTGGGGGAAATTATATTAATTAGTACTAAATATTCAAAGTAACCAGCATTTAACAACACATTTTTCCATGAAACCAACTGACATATATATCCATAATGATAATCCTGACACAAAAAGATAGACATACCTGGGCACCATTAATTAAATTGTACTAAATATTCTAAGTGACCAGCAATTAACATCAAATTTCTCATGAAACCAACTGAAAAGGAGATAAACACTTCCACACCCACCATAAAAGGGGTCGCCTGGTTGGGGTCAGCTTTGATTCCAGGCGAGCCGAAGATTGCTCCGATGAAGCGCTCAGGTGCTGAATTCATGGTCAGGATTGCAATGGCCCCTCCCTGCATGATGCAAAATAAACAATTTTAAAGGGTTTGGTTTGGCAATAATTTGAACGACACCGCAACACTAGTGTGTCATATAGTGTCATACAGGTAAGCTTATACCCCAAGAAGAGTATAGCTACTTCTCAAGTAAGGCATAAATGCCCAATTAATATTATTTACAGGTTACATATAAAATATCTTCTAGGTTGGACCACGAGAGGTCAATATAATTCATCCATTCTCACACTCAATTGTTTAATTGCGTTACCACTTCACCAGGATTTCTTCCTGCTCTTCACTAGAGATGAAATGCGTTCTTTATCGTGCATGGCTCTCCTATACCGTAAATGTTTGAATAGAAGCGCTATGGTACATGGCTCTGTACGTTGTCTTTAAAATAGCGTCAGCTGAGTCCAAAAGTAGGAAGTTTCCCGAGACATTGAACGCAATTTAAATGTGAATGATAATGAATATTGATGATGAATAATGACTACTAAATGTAAGTTGGTTTACAGGAAGCTTGCGATTTAAATAAACGATTGTATCAAAAAGGGTATTATATAAGCGATTACTGATTCGAATTCCTTACTATAATGCTGTTCTAAGCCACCACTATTAACAAAGGCTAAGTCTTGTATCGGGACTATTATCTTTATTGCATGATTGTGGAAAAACAATGTTTCGCTTTACGTTCTCATAGGGAAGTATATACTTGTAAGTAGCTTTTCGCATTCGCACTTCCCTTGGTCTGAGTGTTTATGAAGAAAATAGATAGTAGCAAGAGGGTAAGACATTTAAAAAATGAAATTTCAAATGAATGGCAAACAATAACACATTGGATATTATGATGGGTCTCATCAACAAGAGTCATATATAAATTAAGTCAACATCTTAATGTATATGAAATTCAAATGTTACATTTTTTAGGTCTTTAAGGAGATTTAGACTCCATGCAGACAATAGAATATCAACACCCGATATTAATTCAATTACTATGTAACAGTATATTTAGATGAATCCCCAGAGTTGAATATAGGGATAATCATCATCGAGAAGTCGTGCCCTCAGCTCAGTATATAGAAAACAAAAACGAGCGAATCGTTTACTAGAATCGCGAATGTTTCTTTCTTTTATTCCATATGATGATACCTTAAATGAATCGTAAATAAAGGTTGTTCTTGGCAACCATTGATGCTTGCCCGACATACATTCAGCTTGCTTGACGAAATAGCAGCTGACGGTGCAGAATGTATTCTGTCAACGATTAACGAAAGAAATTCAATGATGTCCGATTTAACTTGATATTCAAGCAGGGGAAAATTCTATTCCATCTATTGTCATACAATGGGATCGTGAATAAGTACTTAGCGAATCATTGCTTGTCTTTTGTTAATCATTGAAAGACCAAATTTTGCACCAGTCAGCTGCTATTCCGCCAGGCAAGCCGAATGGAGAGCGGGCAAGCATCAATTGTTGCCATTAACAGCCTTTATTCAAGAATCCATGATATTGTATAATCATAGATGGAATTCAAGAAAGACACGTTCGTGATTCTATTGTGCCTCCAGTCTTAACGTTATTGCATGAATATAAACAGCGTTTTGTTGTTATTTCTTATATTCCTGTACTAAGGGCATGCCTTCTCGAAGATGAGTATCCCTATGCTC
>JBAMJV010005316.1:0-12500 GCA_037951105.1 Echinarachnius parma | reverse complement strand
TTGCAATACTACCGTAAACCGGGGTGACTTTGGCCACTTTTTGAGATAATAATTTGTGGATTGTGAAGTATTGTCATATTAGTAAATCATTACCAATCCAGAGAAAATCAGTCTACTCTTAACCCCTTGCCTACCGGAACCCAGTCTATGCAGATTTCAGAATATCAGAGGGAACAGGTTTAATAAAAGTAATAACTTCGCTCACTAAATTGTCATTATCCGAGACTGAGTAATAAATACAATGTATATAACAGCAAGCATAGATCAATTAATTTGAAGTTTGTTTAATTGAGCTATGCTTGCTGTTATATACTTTGGGGGAATTTACACTTTACCGCCACGGCTCTGGCAGCTTCTGCCACGTAGAACTATTGCTCCCATTCGCGCATGCGCGTTACGTTCAAACCGGCTCGCGATCCGATCGGCCTCATTTGCATAAGCCAACTCACGCTGCAGCTAGAAGGCGCCTTCTGATTGGCTTTCGCATGCTGCCATAGACTCAACGTTATACCATTTGTATGCGAGGAGAAAGCTGTCGATGGCTCCTACATTCTGATACCAAACTCGTGATATTCCAGTCAAATCTCGATTTTTGACGAATTTTTTTGCACCATTCGAAAGCTGAGATATTCTTCCTACTAATTGGCTTCTCAGCAGTTTGGTAAGTTCTCATTTTCGTAATATTTAACTTATAAATTCGCGAGTTGTATTGAATGATTCTTTGATTTTTCTATTGTCTGTATGTACCGATGATTAGTGTGCGGCACCTATGGGTGAGATGCGGCACGTGTATAATGTATGGCATGTCAGTGAGTTTTGGTCACCGTTTTTGCTTGGCACGGAGAAGATTGACAGATGGGGCGTGGCTTCGCGCAAGAGCCGAAGCGATAATGCATAGCGCTCTGCATGTAAGACCCGAGCAGTAGAGCAAGGCTCCGCCCACAAGTCCAATTTCGGTGAAACATCACTGCGCTCTCTGCTTGATTGAGCCCAGTCAGGGAGAGAGCGCTCTGACGTAATTGACCGGAGATCGGGCGATCAACCAATGGGAGCTCGCTAACTCACTGTACAGCGCTAAGTGTGATAAGTTCTAATTCTGTGCGCTTGTTCATCCCTTCATGCGTGCAAAACCAAACACTAACACACACAAAACCCTATCTAAAGCCACTGCATGTGACGCTCATTTTGGCACGCTGAACAAGCAGGAGGAAAGTGGTAAAAAAGTGACAAAATTTGCTCATTATTGTCATTTTTAGAGCTTAAATTTCCTTCTTTATCGGAATAAGATTGACTAAGCATCGGATCGGAGGACACCCCCCGAACCCATACCTGTTCTGTCTAAAATACTCTGTATGTACTGTAACACATGATAAACTACATGGTACTATTGTTCTATTTAATACCGGTACTATTAGCGTCGGTCGTAACTCGTAAACATTACCAACTGGGTCAAAGATCAGGGTCAAAGTGCCGTCAAAGTGAATTCGCGAACACCACTCGGCCTCGCGCAATCAATGTAGTAGTACCTGCACGCCACGCCGAGCGAAAAAAATATGCATTCGTGCAATGCGATTCTGTACGTACATGTATATATAATATGCACGAACAGTATAGGCGAGGACAGCTGGTGCCCGAACACACATTTACTTGGTGACTGGTCCACTCGGGTGGATGCCCGAACCCCGATCTGAATTTCTAGACCAAACTTCCAAACTTAAAACTACCATTACCAAGAACATCGCCATCTGAAACTTACAGAAAGTGAAAAAAAATCTGATTCTGAGTGAAGCTGTGGCGGTAAAGTGTAATTAACCCATACTTTGTAACCAAATGAAAAAATAATTTCCATGAATTTGGACAATAAAATCAAAACAATCAATCAATCAATCAGAATATCAACAAAGTCATGAGTGACACAACATGAATTTGGACGTATGGGGCCGCCTTCACGCCAAACTGTTCGATAATTAACGACATCTGCATCTCGAAATATTTGGAGTGGGAAGCCATATTTCTTACCTAATATCACGTTTTTCTGGATACCAGTATTTGCAAAACATTTTCAATCCATCCGCATTGATGAAGCCACCTTCAGTTGGTTCATTTTCGTTTTCGCTTGCCATGTTTTGATTTTCTCACCGGTCACGATCACACATCAAGTTGTAAATAAACCGACCTACCGGCGTCGCGTACAAAATACTATAAAGCTATTAAAAGTGCATGTGATGATGTGACGTGGGTACCCCGTACGTATGGCAAGCCGTTTTTAACATTTATTCCTTTTTCTTGATTATATCAAGAATTCAATTCTTGATAAATTATCAAGAGTTCATTTCTTGATAATAATTTGATTTCTTGATATCAAGAAATGAATTATAATTTTTGATCAAAAATATCAAGAAATGAATTCTTGATATCAAAAATGGAATTCTTGATATCAAGAATTGAATTCTTGATATCATTTTTGATTCTATTCTTGATATCAAGAATTGAATTCTTGATATCAAGAAATGATTTCCTGTTGTTAACAAATGGCTATTCTTGATATCAAGAAATGAATTCTTGATATCAAGAATTGAATTCTTGATATCAAGAAATGCATTCTTGATAATTCAAGAAACGAATTCTTGATTATCAAGAATTGAATTCTTGATAATTATCAAGAAATAGGAATAAATGTTAAAACGGCTTGCCATACGTACCCAAGCGGTTCATTGACGTATGACGTCGAAGCGGAACGAGCCTTCGACACACCCACACTTTGCTACTACGTATTATAGCCAAATATGGCTTTTCTAAACTTGATAAAAAATAATATTCCAAGATAAATCGATTCACATTCAATTGGGAGTGACTTGAAAACACAAATTTGCGGGCAAAAAAGGCACCGCATATTCGATGAAATCAAACCTGTCTTAGTGGCCACCTGTCTAGACTATAGCCCCTCTATAGCAGTCAACCTGCCTATAATGAGTGGCCACTAAACATGATCCCCTGCAGAGAAAAACAATGGAATGAACCTGTCTAGGCCACCTGTCTACAGTGACCACTTTTCTTACTACCCTTTGAATTTGGTGGTCACTATAAAGGTTTGACTGTAGTGATAAAGTTATCTAATTCATTATCGGGGAAAATAATTCGATTTGGGGACAAAATAATCCCTATCCCAATTATTTAAGGGAATAATAATGTTCGAAGTTCGAACCATCTTTTAAAATCATTCAAATTTGTACACAATCCCACTTTGCATTATTCTAATTAGACTATCGGAGAATAATCAGTAAAACTTTCCCCGAGTATTTGGTCGTATATCAAAGTTTGAAAAATTTTAACGTTGAATGTAGTTTACAATGATAGGCTACAAAAAACAAAATAAAATGATTCGCAGTTTAACTCGATCTCATGCCTTTTATTTACTTAAAAAAAAAAAAATCTATGTGTCATTAATTATTATTATCATGAGGCTCAGCACACAAAGTTGAAAGTGAAAGCGGCTCATCCTGTTACAGCAGCCAGTCAGCATACACATCCGATCGTGTGCCTAACCATGCTGGCGCACACCCCCGGGGGGGGGGGGGGGGGGGGTACTCACGTATATTGGGTATACGGGGATGTGCCGCTGGGAAGGGTGACTTTTTCAAGAAAGATCCTTAGACATGGGTCCCCTTTTCATCAAAAAAATCCTTAGACATAGGTCCCTTTTTTCATATTTCCCCTTTTATATACGGGATTTTTGGATTTGCCGATGTGAAATTGCAAAATTTTCCAACCTCGCTACGCTCGCTAACTTAAAACCACAACATTTGCGGAAATACACCCAAAACACAAAAATACATATTTTATCAACCATTCATCAATTTTTGGCACCTGTCAACATAGTTACTAAATCCCTTTAATAAATGCTTTTATCAAACAAATACTTGTTTATTTTGGTTTATGAAGATCAATTGCAAACACAATGTATATATGAAGGGTCGCGGTTGCTTGGATTTTTAAGCGTAATTTTTATATACGAATGTAAATATTCAACATTATCATATAGTTATACAAACAAATTATACCTTTTATCTTCTGGTAAGCTCTATAAAATAACGTTTCTTCAATACATGATCACTTTCATGCAACTTAACCTATTCAGGACTGGTCCCGAAACTTCTCGGGCTATAGGATCTATGCAGAATACTTTAGTCCTGAACAGTTTAATTATCTCGAGCTGCAAATGAGTCACTCGCGAGTCAGTTAAAGGGGTAGTTCAGTTTTGGTATAGAGGGCGCTGCACGAAAATGTTTTTTTGTGTTTGTGAGATAACGAAAAACTTAGTGTAAAATTTGAAAGAGCATACAATTTTAAAGGGGTAGTTTAGTTTTGGTAGAGAGGGCGCTGCTCATCACAATTTTTTTGTGAGATAATGAAAAACTGAGTGTCGAATATGAGAGAACATACAATTTTAATGGCTGAATAAACTTTATTTGGTCAAAATCGGTCCAGAAACGGTTGAAATATCAATAAATATATTTGATCTTATAATTATTTGGGGCCCAAATAATTAGATGATTTTTTCAAAAAATAAAAAAAATGCTTACACTTTTTGAAAAATTTTCAAAAGCGTTTTTTAAAGAGTTGTTGATGATCTATCTACTTAATCATTATTTCAATAGAACATCACATGCATTATTTTGTATGAAAAATGGTTTAAACCAATGCCTTTTTTAGAAAGCGCCCTCTTGTGTTTTAATGGCTCTTTTTGAATGATAACAGGCTTTTTACTTAGTCGTTTGTAATTTTGTATACCTTTGGAGCATGGTGGAGTAATAACTATTAGCTTATAATGTTACTGTCCAGGTTTGGTTACTAAAGTTCAGCCTTGCCAAAACTGTACTACCCCTTTAATGACAGAATCAATTTATTTGATCAAAATTGGTTCAGAAACGGCTAAAATATCAATAGATATATCCGATCGGAATAAATCTGGGGCCCAGATTTATTCGATGATTTTTTTAAAAATTAAAAAAATGCTTACACTTTTTCAAAATTTTCAAAAGAGGTTTTTAAATAGCTGTTGATGATCTCTCTATTTAATCATTATTTCAGCAAAACATCACATGGATAATTTTGTATGAAAAATGGTTGAAACCAATGCTGTTTTAGAGAGCGCCCTCTTTGTGTTCTAATGGCTCTTTTTGAATGATAACAGGCTTTTTACTTAGTCGTTTGTAATTTTCTATACATTTCGAGCATGGTGGAGTTATAACTATTAGTTTGTAATGTTATTGTGCAGGTTTTTGTTACTAAAGCTAAGCCTTACGAAAATTGTACTAACCCCGTTAAGGTGATGCATTATTTTTAAAAGATTTGTTTCTTCTCCAAAAGTGATATTTGAGACTTCAATTGTATACTAATTACATTGTAAGATTTGTCTGAATGATGTGTATGATGGGAAAAGAATACTGTTTACCTAATAGAAAAGGTGAAACTTGATGTAAGATTTTATCACCTATAATATACTGCCGTTCCGAATCGCTTTTCATTCAATCACATACATATATGCATATATAGTTATAGAGAAACATTTGAACAATCAAAACCAATTTCATTCTTCTGATACCATAAGCCAAACAAGAGAAATGAGAAATTAGAATTGATTTTCGGGCTGAAAGATGGATCAGTTTAATACTCCTTTTTTTAAAACAGAAAGAAACCGGTGTAGAGGTGTAAACGGTAGTTTAACTGTGTAAATTATCTAATGAGTGAGAAAAAACTTCCCGAGGATTGAGATAATTTAGATGAGGGTCATTCATGTCATTGGGAAGCATTGGAAACCGTTGGGTAGTATAGATAAATAGGGGCTTATATTTCTTATAAATGCACACATGCGAGTCCGTTTACATACATCAACATATAGTACGCACAAACACAACCACACGCACACACACACACACACACACACACACCCACACACAAACACACGCACACACACCCACACACACACACACGCACACACACACACACACACAGCACACACACACACACATACACACACACACACATACAAAAACATATAGAAAAACACGAAGTACATGTTCAATGTTGAAGTGGACAACATTTTCCAAAACAGTTGCACAAATTATTGTATTGCCACATCCTTTCAGTTCTTTTGCAGACCTAGGTCAAATATTCCATAAACCACAAATATACTACATACATCAAGTTCACTTTGATGATTCAAATGATGCAATAAAACAACAAAGCTTTGTAGTCTCGAGCTATTTCCTTTAATTCATTTCACTTTTATAGATGTAATATAAGTCATGGGTGTCACTAATAATGGAAATCATCAATGCTTTTCATAGACCACTATATATGTTTTGACCGAATACTGCATACTATAGTCATGTTAACCAACTGTATCATAAATGACGCAACGTCATCTATATATCTATCAAAAACAGGTCACTGACATAGCAGCACACTCAGCAACAGTGGACCACGGGTTAAGCAACCCGCTGATATACAAGTAGATATGGTAAAGCGATGATTGCCAACGCTTACATTATGATATAAAGTTTTAATTTGGCACATTTTTCTCTAAGCAGTCATTTGTAGGCTTTATTGTTTTCCATTCTTTATAATGAATTGTTGATCGTCACAAAGTAATGATGCTCGCTCAAAGTCTATATCGCAAGTTTTATGCTGAAAATTTGTCGCCGCCGAGTATTCGTATTATGGGTGGGAGCCCGGGGGGAGGGTGCGGGGTGGAGGGGGGGGGGGGGGGGGGTGGAGGGGGGGGGGGTGGAGGGGGGGGGGGGGGGTTGGAGGGGACACTCGAATGATCTTTTGGCGATGTGTGCCCAAAAACTTCAAAATGGGGGTCTAGGGAGCGGATGATAAGAGGAAATAAGGTCTTGGGACTTGTTCTGTCAAGCGAAAAAACGGGCCCCTTTTTAGCTATAGCACATCCAAAATAAGCCGGCACAATAATTCATATTCAACTGATCGCCGTATATAACGCCACAGAACTTAATACATGTAGAAAATTATAATCTAAAATAAAATACGGTACAGCATGATTATAGTAATGTTATCCTTCATAAACCATATTGTAGACCCACACCATTTTACTCGATAGAGACAATGTAAAAAAGAAAGACATTATATCATGGCTCACTTGATATTATATTAAACAGAGGTTCAAGTCAGAAATAGACTTAAATGATCCAGTTATATAGACTTACATTACACAAATTAATATAGTACAATCATTTCTGTTCTTATATGCGCATTTACATTATGTACATGCATCTGCATTCATATAACTATAAATCACTTTACCAATACAATTCGAACATGAAATATGTCTTTTTAACCTACAAATACAACATAATTATACAAGTTGTTACATTAAAAGAGAGTTACTATTACCTTAGTCCGAAATAACCCACTCACTATCGGGGTTCTCTTTAATATATTTATAATGACGTCATACTACCCACCCAATACCATAGAGGGTAAGTGGAACCATGCAGACACAGTCTCAGTGGATCAACCATCGGAATATATCGTTTTATATCCTTAATTAATGAAATCCTGTTCAGTGATTGGTCTACATAGCGTCATGATTTTCTTCGGGGCTGCGCCCCTCAGAAAATAGTGCTTTTCCTGTCACCTCGGAATCCATAATTTCAACTAGAGGCTCTCGGTGCATGGTATATTTGTTTAATATCGTCTATACTGTTACCTATACCATGTATATACTGTCATACGAAATAGGTTAAGAAGTATATATTTATAGAAAGCTGGATCAAATTTATTCCCATTATATTTTGTTTCAATTTCATTCTTAGAGTTAGTACTATTTTGTGTTCGTTTTAAAGGCAGATTTACTTCTGCATATTTTATTTACAAAATCGGAACGATTGCTATTTTTTGATAGATTGGGAAAATTCCACGTGTGAGGGATTAATACATATTTAACACAACGAAAATCAATAAAATAAACAATCTTTTTCAACAAATATACACAAATTTCATCATATCCACTTGATATACAGAACTTTAATGGCCGTGTAATTTCCAAAATGTCATGAATAGTTGTTGGGCAAACAAATAAAGATCGTTCATTATTATATTGTATACATGCAATCCCTCAAAATGTAATTGCTCGTTTTTTTCTTTAATTCCTGTCTCTTCCTTCCTTCAGTTTGAGAATGATAAAATTCATGATAAAGCTATTTTTATGGGTGCATCGATGATATCTTCCGCAATACGATGAGCCAATTTCTCCGTTTTAAAAACACCTAATCCGTTTGATGTTCATTTTCATAGATCATTTCCATGAAATGTCAAAATTTCGAAATACATCGGTGTATAATTAAATAAGCAATATGCAGACCTAATGTGATTGCTGTTATTTCCTATTTAACCGTTGGTAGTTAAAATAAAATAAAATTAAAGTACGCGTTTCTTACTTGTTTTGTTGACTTGATCGTTTCAATACCCCTTCTTCCATCTGTTCCGGCTGAGGATCTTTTTTAATAATGGGCTAAAAAGGAATTATTACTCTGTTTATATTGTTTTTGTCTCCTCTGTGCTCTCGGTAAGACCACTGCCGCCAGACTGGTTTCTTGGGGAAGTTCCAGAGCTTGAAGCCGTGTTAAACTTAATTTTGTTACCACGCCCCTTGACCGTGTATTTCGCCTCGAGTGAATACGAATTCTGTTGCCAACAGTGGCATTGCGACAGCCAGTCGGCCCACTGGAGGCGGACATCCTTCTGCCGTACGCAGAACATGACGAAGACGAAGAGGCCCTGTAGCGAGTTGAAGACGAGGAAGAGGACGTTGAATAGGACACGGGCCCCGCCGATGGCTAGAAAGCCGAATATCCAGGTGATGCCGAGGAGCGCGGAAATGGCGACGGCAGTCTGCAGGCGACGCCAGGTCTCGCTCTGCTCCCCGTTATTTTTGCTCTTATGAGCCGTCACCGCCTGGCGACACGACAGGCGCTGTACGACGATCACGAAGATGACGCAGTTGATGATGAGAAGGAGACCGATGATGAGTAAGACGCCGTAGTAGAGGGCAGGGCCTGGCTTCACAAAGCAACTAGAGGAGAACATTTAACATTCAAATCGTTGTATACATAATTTATTACAATATGCTCGGGCTTCATTAAACACTGCTTGTCAGGTAGTTAGTGGTTTTGTTTCTGCAATAATGAACATTTAGATATTTCAAATAATTTATTATTTATACCTCACAGTTAAAAGTGATGGATAAGTCAACACTAATAACATAATAGGGCCATTCTTTGAAAAGTGAAACTTTTTCGGAAAAATTGAAGTTTTATTTTTCTGTAGTTTTGTTTCATTTTTGGAATGATCCATGTGTAAAGTTTCATGAAATACATGATTTGAAGTTTAAAATGAAACTTTTTTACTCATTTGCATAAATTTACATATTTCAATATTTTTCTAATAATCATAATTCAGAAAATAATCAAGATATCAAAAGGATAATTAGCAAGCTCATTCTTCTCACTTTCCTGTACAGGTTGATACCAACTTTGTAAAAATTCAACCTTTTATTCTTTTCTAAACCCGATATTATAAAATTCCCATTTTTCCATTCATATTGTACATGTCACACACGTGACCACCCCAAAATGTCACACACGTGACCAGACGTTGCCACATAATTAAGTACTATAAAAAACAACGGTTTGATATAATTCTCATGCATTGCTATTGTTGTACTTACAAATGTATAGTACTTCTCTGGTAATAAGATGAACATTATAGCTATTCATATTTTAAAGAATTTTCCAAATGAAATTTAGTTATGAAAAAAGCGCTCCGTGCGAAGTCACACACGTGACCCATGCCATTTGACCTCTGACATTGAGTTACGTAATCCTTATAACATCTTTTGTGTTAAGTTTGAAAGACTACAACATATTCAAGTCACATATGAAGTAAAAATCATTATAGTCTCATACTTACTGAAATATAAGCATCCCATTTCAAAATTTGTCATGTTTTGGGTCACACACGTGACCAAGAATGGCCCAATAGATGGGTGCAGCTTATCCAGTTCCATTCAAGATGTTAAAATCCTATAGACTTCGTACATGGCCTACCAGGTTCCCGTAGGAAAGGGATTATGTATATTGCCAAGTATTCTATGACAATGTCTTCCTTGCTAGATGATTTTCAAGATCATACACCGGACACGTATAAAATGCATAATTATGTGCAAACCATTGCATTTTGCAAACTTACTATGAGTCGTCACCCAAATACAGGGAGCTGTCAACGGCCACTGTTACTATGCACACCAAGAGAGGCAAACCTTGAGAATAAGATTAGACAAATAAAAGTATTGAATTTGTTGGACCAATGTATTCCTCTTGTCTGATACACTGTGATAACATATTTAATAAAACAAACATAGATGTACATCAGAACAAACAAACAAGCACAACAACACATTCTGCATTATGTTTGTTATAATGCATCAGATCAGTTATTGTCTTACTAATGTCCTATGAGTAATGTACACAATAGTACAAAAAACAAAACAAATGTATACTTGGATTTTACTACTTAAATACAGGTATGATCAATCTTCTGTAAATAACGTAAACATTTGCATAGTTGTAATTCATTTAAGCTTTATACCCCATAATAATACATGTGAAAAGACAAAATGAATGACAAACGGAATGGAACAATATTATATTTGTATTAAGTAATATCGATATAATCTTCTCTGGAAACCACTGCTGGTAAATAGTAATCTATCAAAGATGCATTTGTAGGGCACAAGAAACTGATATGCCTTTAATAAACACTCACCCCATGCAGCAATACATGCTTTAAGCATGAATCGTGAGACACTGGCATCGAACACCTTGACAAACAACAGATACATGTTGACCGCTTCAACCAACATCCACGAGACGGACGCGAGTAGGAAGTAGTGGATGAGGAAACCAACGAGCACGCAGCCACCAGTCGGGTAACGACGGTCGATACCAGCGACGAAGACAACGAACAGTCCCAACAAAGCAAAGCAGAGATTTATCAGGATCTGCTGAGGCTGCTTGGTGCGGAGTTTCCTTTCAAAAGACAGGATAATACATTACTGAAATGTTTTTTTAAACAAAAACGCGATCATTTTGTATAAATGCATTAAATTAACCAACTTTATTTGCATTTCTATTATGGGTGAACAAAATATTTTGTGGAATCATATTTGGTCCAAAGAAACATGGTAGTTTTCCAAATCAAATGTATAAATATATTGCCAGACAAGCCCCCATGTTTGTTACGTCAAAGTAACTTACATGTATTGCTATATCACGGGCTTCAACTATACAGTGTATGTATGCATCTGTCTAGTGCAATTTATCTACTCTGGATAATTAATTTCACCACACACCGGCGCGGCGCCTCTTACTTATTTCGAAGTTATCATAATTACTGTCAATACTTATGTGTATTTCATCATAACATGTCATATAATACCAGTTTTTTAATCACCATTCATGTTGATCTTTGTCTCACTTTTACTGTCTCAAATTCAATCAACAATCTTCAGTTTGCGAAAGCTGATTATACTTACTTCATGGCTATATACGTAACCAAGGTGATGATGAGACAGATGATGGAGATGACGCAGCCAATGATGCTCAGGATATCTAGAGCTTTCAGGTTGACATCTCCAGATATGTCCTATGAAGGAAAAAACAAATATTTAGACATTTTAAAAGGACTGTAAACGTATTAAAGGGGAATTCCACCCCAGAAATGTGATGTTTGCTATAAAATGAAGTGAATATGAAGAATCATGATCGAAAATCTGAGCCAAAACGGTAGAGCAATAAAAAAGTTATGACAGGATGAACTTTGCTCCGATTTTTAGTATCGTTCGCAATTGCTATCGATCGTGACGTCACTTGCGAGCTGCAGCCATTTTGACTTCTACATGGAAATTTTACAAAATTTAAATTTTCTTAATAACAAAGCAAATTTATGAGCTTACAAATTCCAAAGAGGTTGGCCCATCGATATTCTTCTATGAATTCGTGAAAACAAGCATAGAAAAATTAATTTTTAGCAACGAAAATGAGAAATAAGTGTATTTTCATGTACTAAAGCCATGGCGAGTTGCTCGTCAATGATGTTGCATATGGCGGCAATTTTGAAACGATCGCTCATTACTACATGATGTTCAAATAGGTATAACTCCCGTGTTTCTTGTCTGATTTTGATCAAATTTTCACCTATTATGCCTCTTATTCTGCTTATTCAAATAACGAATGGTTTTATCAGGCCCGGAATACCCCTTTAAAGGCAAGAAAAATAATATATACACAAATCTAGCAGATATCATAATCTCTTTGCAAAATTGGTGAATGCAATTGCAAACAATGTGGCCATTGCAACATGCTCGAATGACCTTTGAAAAATGTTGGTTGATAAGGGATATTAAAGTCAGAAAA
>JBAMJV010005315.1:0-50572 GCA_037951105.1 Echinarachnius parma | reverse complement strand
GTAAAAAACATTTGGTCAATTAATGGAATCTCTGTTTGAATGGTTATGATATGATTTAATAAGTGTATAATTAAAAATACAATCTCATATTCACAGGCATATGCGTACACGGGGGGGGGGGGGGGGTTCAAATTTCACTTTGATGAAAAAGGGCTGTTTTGGGGTTTCCCCCCCCCCCCTCAAAAACATATTCACGGACACCATGAACCCCCCTCACAAATTCTTCACCGACACCCCCCGCCCCCTTTTGAAAGAATCTTCACCAGTACCCCCCTCTCGAGAAAATCTTCATCGACACCCCCCTCGCGTCGAAAAATATTCACCGACAACCCCCCCCCCCTCGAAAAATCTTCTCCTACACCCCCACCACCCCCCTTCGAAAGAATCTTCACTGTTACTCCCTCTCAATAAAATCTTTACTGACACCCCCCTAGAAAATTCTTCACCGACAACCCCCCCCCCCTCGAAAAATCTTCACAGACACCCCCCCTTTCAAGATTCTTCACCGACACCCCCCCCCCCCCCCCCCGGTGGTGATTCAATCTCATATTCAAAGGCATATGGGTACCCGGGTTGGGGGGGGGGGGGGGGGGGTGAGGACACCCACCCCCCTTACAAATTCTTCACCGACACTCTCCCTCGAAAATTCTTCACCGACAGCCGACACCTGACCCCTCAAAAATGTTGGTTGAGGAAATAACCACCCCCCCCCCCCCTCAAAAAATATTCACGGACACCCACTCCCCTCACAAATTCTTCAGCGACACCGAAAGAATCTTTACTGGTACCCCCTCTCGAAAAAATCTTCACTGACACCCCCCTCGAAAAATCCCCCACCCCCCATCGAGATTCTTCACCAACATCCCTCCCCCCTTCGAAAATTCTTCACCGCCCCCCCCCCCCCCACGAAATATTTGACCGACACCACCCTCGAAAATTCTTCACCGACACCCCCCTCGAAATACTTGACCGACACCCCCTCGAGTTACTTGACCGACACCCCCCTCGAAATACTTGGCCAACACCCAGCCCGTCGAAAATTTTGGTTGACGCAATAACCCCCCCTACCCCCCCCCCCCCCCCCCCTTGTAAAAACCCTAGGTATGCTGCCAGCGATCACATGTCAAACAATAAACAGTATTAATTAAATCGTTGTCAAGTAGATCAATAACCCTAATTCCTTGCTCTTCTTGTTTACACGTTATTTACAAAAAGCACACATTTTTTATACTTCAGTACAACAAAGTATGCACTTCGAGCAAACATTTACAATTAGCCTGTATTCAGAAAATTAAACCAGTGACAGAGAGAAACCTATTTTGGTAGCCGTATACCCTGTTTTGCCAATTTTGTGAATATCGTGTTGAAAATGTGAACAAAAATCACCGATCAAATTCAGTCATGCATATACGGACATGTACAATCACACGAATGTGTGTACAATGTAGTAGATTGTTTGTTGACAATGCACAGATGCCGGACCTACAATATTCCGCTACTCTGTATATAGTCTATGCAAATTCGCCGCCCGACGGTCGCTTTCGCTTTTGGAATGTACCGTCCGTTTCTTGATAGAAAAACTATTCGAAAATCAGTCATTACAATTTTTAAATCCATATTATTTAAAAGTTTGAAAAACAACAATTCGCAAGCAAATTACGATAGTCTTAATTCAGGCGCACACAGCGGCACACGTGTTATTTCCGATTTGACAGGCATACGATAATGTGTGTAAGTAATTTACAACGTATCGATTCCAGGCTGAACAAAGACTACATAATGAAAGGTCATTTCAGCAACACACTTTTCACGGTACTTCCGTCGCAAGCATGTGCGATGATCAGCGCTCGACGCGACTGCATGGCAAATGAACGTGGAATATTGGCCGATTCATAACTGACCACTGGTCAAACTGACCCCGACCTGACCCAGACCACAAACCTCTATGGGTCATCACCAATCACTACCCAAAGTTTGATGTTGGTGCCTCAATGCACTACGAAATGCATAGAGGGACAGACAGACAGACAGACAGACAGACATACATGATCGGCTACTTTAGTATAGTAGATAGAATTATCAAAATGTGGCTTCATAATAATAATGATATACTCGATTTATATAGCGCCTAATAAGATTAATAATCATCTCTTAGCTAGTAGACGTCACAGTCGTTAAAAAATAGTCTTCATAGACGTAAACTTAATACTGGAAAATATTTCAAGCGTACTCCGTAGGGGGTCAGACTAGATAATTTACAAGAAAACGGTCTGCAAAGATGATTGCTTGACTAATCGTCAGTCACTTTAATGACCAATGATGTTTCTACTCTTGCTTTTTAATATTTCAAATGAAAACTTGTTGTTTTCTGTTAGCATGGTTACCTATTAAAAATGTAGTTAATCGAGGCCCGTAGCCAGGGGGGAGGGTTGCGTTGGATGCGTACGCATCCTTCCCCCCCCCCCCCCCCCGCCCCTAGAAAATTAAAATCAGAAAGGTACTCTTGTTATCGGTCTCAGCCATCTAAATCAGTGGTCTTGTTGACCCCCCCCCCCCCCCCCCCCCCCTTGGATAATCCTGGCTAAGGGCCTGTAATCAAATGGTGTGCAGTAATTGTGATAATTCAATCATTTAGTATTACGTTATGGTATTTCGTTGAGTAATACGTCTAGTAAGTTTGATCATTTTATAATTTAGTAATATGCTTTGGTAATTCAACCAACCCGTTATTCAAAATTGGCAACAGCGAAATCACTTTGATCACGACAGTTGTCGAGACAAATGCGAAATGATGAATAGGCGGGTTGACAAGCTTTACAAATACATTTAAATACAGTGTAAGACCAGGGAATTGTAATTACTCCCGATATATTAACATTTCATCATACCCTATGTTTCCGATGATATGTCGGTTAAACATAAGACAAGCTTTCGGGTTGCTATGAACAACGTTTTTTTAAAAGAGAATGCAAACAATCCGACTAAGGTCAAATCGGAATTAGTTGGTATATTAACAAATCGTGGTTTGTTTGTTTGTTTTTTTTTTGTTTTTTTTTTTGTTTGTTTATTTGTTGTTTGTTTGTTTGTTGTTTATGTATGTTAGGGTGTGTATGTGTTTGTCTCTGTGTGTGTGAGCGCGTGTGAATTCGTGTGTGTGCGTGTATTAGTGTTTAGTACGGCTGTGCCTTTTTCTTTCCCCAGCCCTCTTACCCACCCACAGTCCTCCCATCTTTGCAATTTGGAATCAGTTGTTCTGAAAGGACCCATGAAAATGTTATTAATTCCGCCTTTGGATTAGGGGCGCGCAGCTGCTCGCATGGTCACCTGTGTTCTCCTCATTTAGCTCGCATCTTCACTCAGTTGGGCGTAGCCATGTCGGAGGGGGGGTACAGAGGGGATAGGATTTCCCCACAAAAGGTGAACATTAGGGGAAACGTTTTTTTCAATGTGGGCAGACTGAACTTGAGCTTTAGAAATTAAACACGCTGCTAAACATACATGTACCCGTGTTAGAATATTTTGTCGCAAACAATATCTCAATATTGATACTATATTTCCGATGAAAGCTGTTACAGAATAAACTATAACAACAAAATAATTGATTAGGGAATAGTTTGGTGATACCGCTCGTCATAACGTCAATATACATTGAGCGAAGAATAGTTTTAAAATTATATTGTACTATTGCGTTAATGGCGTTTTCCCAAGAAACTCATAATGTCTTTCCATCTTTTTAAATAAAAACCTGAGAGGCAATAAGGGGGGCAATAACGTCCAAAATTAGGGGTACTTTTTACCCACCCTTCCACCCTTTTCGTCTATGCCACCGTCTTCATCCCTGAAGTCTATCTCTCTCGAATCTACCGAGTTGCTGCTGCGCGGCTGGCTAGGTATTTTCGTCCGCCGAGCAGACGGATTTTCCCCGGTCATGACACTCACATCTGCGGGTGGGAATGAACATTGGTGCGTCTGCACTGTTATGTTCTTATATCATTAACCCTCTCTTAAAGGGAAAGTTGAGTTTTGGTAGAGAGGGCGCTAGACTACTTAATTGGTTTGTGAGGTAATGAAAAACTGAGTGTACAATTTGAAAGAGCATAATATTTAAACAATAAAATCATCTTTGTTTGATCAAAATCGGTTCAGAAACGGCTGAAATATCCATAAATATAACAATTTGTAATAAACCCGGAGCCCCGGGTTTATTAGAGAATTTTGAACCAGCCGTTAAAAATTCAAAAAAATGCTTCCTCTTTTCAAAAAGTTACAAAATAGGTATTTAAATAGTTGTTGGTTATTTCTCTATCTAATCACTATTTCAACAAAGCATCACATGCACAATATTTTATTCAAAATGGTTAAAACCGATGAGTGTTTAGAGAGCGCCCTCTTACGTTTTAACGGCTCTTTTTTAATGATAACATGATCTTTACTACGTCATTTGTAATTTTGTGTTCCTTTCTAGTTATAACTATTAGTTTGTAATGTAATGATGCAGGTTTTGGCTACTAAAATTCAGTTTCACTAAAACTGCACTCTCCTTACCAGAACTCAACTATCCCTTTAACTGGGGTTGGATAATGTGCGTATGAACTCAATGGCATAAGGTATGGATTGGTATTGAGAGATGTGACCGTGTTGTTTTAACTGTCTTGTTATCATGTGGAAAATATTGATGTGCATACACAATATATGGGAAGATAGAAAGATGCCCAGTGCATGGTCTTTTTATGGGTTCACATTTTGAACGAATGTTCAGGAGACCGAATGCTCACATTTATAATACCTATCATTCGATTGAAAAATATTTTTAAATACGTGTCCCCAAAATACAGAACAAGTGTAAACTCATATATTACTCTTATAATTTGTTCGGAAAACCTAATGCTCGCGTTTATACCTACGTTATCATTCAAAAATAATGTTTAAATAAGTGTGCCAAAAACACAAGAAATGTTAACTCATACAGTGCGAATACAGCCCATCAATTCACCCAATGTCCATATTAAGTATGTTAAGAGTTAACGAAGATATTCCCTTCCGGCACTGCACTTTCCCCATTGGGTTTACATTAAAGGGACATTCCCTCTTTTGCAAGCCAAATTTCAAAAGTTGCGAGGTTATTGTCTTATATGAAAGAAAATGTCATTTAATAGCATGCCTGAACAAATTAGGGCTTGAAATCTCTTTTTCGTGGAGTTATAGACCTAAAACTAATAAACCGTCGTCCAACAAACAATTGTGCATTATACGTATATTCACCCAGTGAGGAAGTTCGTACAGGGATTCCAAGAAGTACCACAACGCTATGCGTGACCCGCACACACATACGAATAGCATGACCGCACACTAGGCAAAATAACCAAACCTCGCTTAAACTGACTACATGTAATTACATATTGTTCATTTTTGAGACTGTTGTCCGTGACATACCTTTACAAATGTCGGCTTCACAATACCTTTGCAAGAATAAGTACAATATAGTTGTAATATTATGCTAAATCAGTTAAACTCTTTTATTGACCGATATATAGTCTGATGCAGGGACGCATTCGTGTTTCATTCATAGAATCCAAATTATAGGGCTGTTCGATCTGATTTTTTGTGTGTGTTTCATTCATCCCCATCCGTCAACTGGAAACTGTACAGACGTTTTGTCAAAGAGGGACTGTCCCTTTAACAAGACACATTTCCCCGTCCGATAGCTCTTCAGCCTTTCAGATTTTTGTTCTAAATCACACAAGAGCTTTTCATGACGCGTAGTTTTTTTTATTCTCTTTGTTTAGTTATAGAACGAATATTACACACTTGAAATATAATAGGCCGTGAAGATAGTTACATCATTGGTGTAAGTGACGTGCAGACAAACGTACACTCGGAACAATGATTACTTAAAGTTACCAACACATTTTAGAAACTTCTCAGAGAACTGTAAAACATTCACTTTTATTCCCGCCAATGTGAAACAGTTATATCATAACTCATCTACTAATGTAAATAAAGAGTTGACAAAAACTGCTTTGAAATTGACTATTTTGTCAATCGAAGTGTTCGAAACAGATTAGTCGGAACTCCCGATAAAATAAATCTGCACTGGAACAGCACATGAGAGGCACAAACATGAAATAATCGACGCGTGTAGACGCGTATACGTACTGGCCCGTGCTGGTGTGAAATATCAGCGGTGTGGTCATTTTGGCGCGCAACTTTAGGACTAATATTTCAGCATTATAATGTTCATTCAACCAATCTTGGGTTAAGATTGTGTCATCTGAACATTTGGATGTTTGTCTACTGGCCGATAGTAACACAACATATTGCAAAAGTTGTCAAGGAATGAACATGTATATGATTATGTATGGAAGCATCACATATAACGCTACTACAAACCACATGGTTTGTTTAATGTATCTGCTTTTTAGCTCTTATCTAAAAGCAAAAGTTATCAGTTAGCCATGAACTTGTTACAGACTATTTTGCAATTGAAGACAAACCTGTCTTAGCGACCACCTATCTATAGCAGCCAATCTGCACACAGTGGCCACCAAAAGTGTTCTCCTAAGCTGCGGCCACTTTTCTTGTTTCCCCTAGGTAGTCACTATACACATGTTTCATTTTCTAAGCAATCAAAGTCATGTATAATTGGCCCATCCGATTTATATTCTTCTTTTTTCACATGACGAACGAGTTTAGCATACGAAATTCCATTTTTGTACTCGGTCCAATGACCCTAGGGCCGGCCCTCCGCACCTGTCCGCGCTGATGACTCGCGCATCCCCGTCGCGCACTTAACACACCGCGTGACGTCATTACAAGACAATTATGCGGGAGAGGTCACGTGAATGTGATGACCGCTAACATGATCGGCAGTGTCGCACCTTTAAGGGTTCGCACCCGCTATGATCGTAATTATATTATAACACATGTTTGAACAGTACCTATATACGATTACTAATGGGAAGACGATATCTTCTCTTGGACTTTGGTCTAATAGGTGGATCGGGTCATGTTCCACCTCCTGTGACCCATCTTACTCTCTTGCGCCATGCACGCAGTCTCCCTAGAATATCGATAATTGCATTCACACCATCGAAATTGTTCATCCTTGGTCTATCTCTCGCTTTGCCTCCTTGAACCATGCCCATCATACCGGTCATTGCGGCTTTCTTTGGTCCCCATCTTCTTGGAATTGTGATGTGGTCAAATTAGTGAGCGTTCATGTTCGGTTGATTGACATGGGCAAGCAATGAGCTCGGACTTTGAATGTCATGTACAATTTATTACCTTGTTTGTCCTGCGCTTCAAGGGTATTTTTTATTTACTTACTCTTTCCATCACTTTGGTATCAAACATCATCGTATGTTATTGATTGTGTAATCATTACTTTCTTTCTACAAAACAAATTTTCGGAACTGTTCATTTGGTGAAAATAATTATTGGTGAGCAATCAATGTTTTCCGCGAGAATGTCGAGAGTTAAAAAAAAATGTGTGGGAGAAGTGTGTTTGTTTTAATTTAGATGTACTGAAATTGTTTTTAAAGCAAAATGAGGTGATTAAAGGGATAGTTGAGTTCTGGTAAAGAGAATACTGTTTTGGTCAAACTGAATTTTAGTAACCAAAACCTGCACCATTACAAACTAATAGTTATAACTCCACCATGCCCGAAATGAATTTAAAAAAAATTACAAATGATTAAGTAAAAAGCCTGTTATCATTCAAAAAGAGCCGATAAAGCTCAAGAGGGCACTCTCTTAACACTCATCGGTTTCAACCATTTTAAATTTAAAAAAAACTATTTAAAAACCTCTTTTGTAAATTGTTGAAAAGAGGAAGTATTTAAAAAAGAAATTTAACGGCTGGTTCAAAATTATTGAATAATTGTGGGGCCCCACACTTATTACAAATGGTTATGTTTATGGATATTTCAGCCATTTCTGAACCGATTTTGATCAAATAAAGTTTATTCTGTCATTCAAATTGTATGGTCTTTCGAATTTGGCACTCAGTTTTTCATTATCTCACCAAAAAAAAATATTTTGTGTAGCGCCCTCTATACCAAAACTCAACTATCCCTTTAAGTGTGTAGGAGGTGATTAACTCGGTAAACACGTGTTTTGTTTCCACCAGATGTCTGATAACACATATTTAATGACCGATTTTGAATGTTTTATTATTATTTGTCGCTGTATATCGCTGACCTTAAATTTGTATCGCGTGTATTTTTTCCCCAACATGTTGACCTTCATTCGGGCTTCGACCCCTGATAATGAATGCTGACCGAGGGGGTGTCTCACAAGCATCCCAAGTTGGACTTAAACTCTAAGTTGGACTTAAAATTATGGAAAGCCATTATTGCTATAATAGTTAATACATTCGTTTTTAAACGCAGTTTAAAATTAGTTTAGAACCACAAACATTTTCGATTATCGAGGAAATTAAATGATCCTTTAATATGTAAAAAAAAATGTTAAACCTCAAAAAGGTATATTCTTGCTATTGAATAGCTTTAATTCTAAGGCTACAAATGTCCTTAAATAAAATTATGTCTTAGTTTATAAGTCCAACTTGAGATCTTTGTTTAAATACCCACAAGGATAATAAGCTTCATTGGTTTATGACAAAATGCATAGCGGAGCAATTGTAGCCGGAGCAAATGGTACGGGGTTTTTCAGAACGATTTAAGTTAACCTTTACTTCTAAGTTAAACTGAGAAATTATAGAAGGCCATTCGTAGTCTTGGAGAAAAAAAAATATTTGACATTTTTAAGTAAGTTTACAGGAAGAACATAACAAATCTTTGACAATAGAAATATTGATAATTTTAACAAACTAGTATGCTGTGTTTTAAAACTGTTTAAATGTTTATATTACAACTTACGGCTTTCCATAATTATAATTGTAAATTATAATTTAAATACATGTTGCAGTGCCGCCCATGGAATCTCATACACACGGTGAAATCTAGGTTAGATGTTAAAGTAGAGAATGTGAGGTTGAAGTGTGTATACGTGATGACAAGACATAAGATCTGCCCAGGACTGTGTCAAGAGTTTGTCCGTAAGGTGTCGTTTTATCGTAAGTAAATTACAGAATATTGTGCAGATTATGTGTTAGGTAAAGATCTTACTTCGTAGCAATTATCGCATCAACGAATACATCATAAAATAAACTTGAACTTGAAACTTGAAAACCCATTTGAAGGCGTTATGGTTATATTAAGAATTCGAGTTAAGGTGGCAATATGTATTGATGATAAAATATGGATCTAACTTCACTTCGAATCTTTAATAGATACAACTAATTGGTGGAATGTAACCAAAATAAATGTGAAACTCATTAATTTGAAGACGATGTAATCTGGGTTAGATGGTAAAGTAGTATTATGAGAGATTTTTTGTACGCAATTACATCCATCATGTCCATATAGAGCTAGATCTGAAATTCAAACATTCAAATTATGTCAATGTCAAGCCTTGATAATAAAAATGTAATGATAACGTACTTTCTCTTCTGTGAGATTTTCCCACCCGATGACCATTTGCATACGAACTAATACTGATTAATGGTGTAATAATAAATAATAGTATCGTCAGTGTTTATTTGTAGTGATATGAATTGTCAGTTACTGTTACGGTCATTCTTTTAACGGACGAAATATGCGGGGTTTTTTAATTTGAATGTCCATGTTCGTCTTGTAAAGCGAATTGCAATGTTGTTTCTGTTGATTTCTTATTCTCTCTCTCCCTTTTTCATTTCCCTTCTGCCCCTCTTATATGGTAAAATATTGGTTTTGTATAGTAAATGCACATTCCACTCTTTGATATCAAAGAGTATTTTTATAATTTGCTATCTCCGCCTCTCTCGCTCGCTCCCTTGTCAGTTACTTTCCCTTTTATCGTTTCCCTCCTGTTCCTCACTTTAATGTTAAATATTATTATTTTTCCTAAGTAATTGCATGTTCAACTCTTGTAAGGAATTTCGAAATGTTTTCATGTAATATCTCCTTTTTTCTCCCCCTCTCCCTTTTCCGTTACATTTCTTTTTTATCGCCTCTTCTACCTCTTTTTGATGGTAAATAAAAAAAATTCTTGTAAACTATACAGGGTGGCCCAGAAATAACGGAACGGGGTGCTTGCTATAATGAAGACACATGTGATGCCCGTCATAGCAACTAGTAACGTTCAATGCGTGCGCCATTGTTAGTACCCCTTCTTCTCTATACACAGCTGAACGCACACTCACAATGGCGCACACGTTGATCGTTACTCGATGCAATATGGCGGGCATCATGAGTCTTTAGTATGGCAAGTACCCCGTTCCGTTATTTCTGGGCCACCCTGTATAGTACTCCACTCTTCGAAATTCCGCAGAGCAGTAATTTTCCGTTCTGTATTTGTTTCTCTCTCTCTCTCACTCGTTTTGTGATCAATAAAGCATTATATTTTGAAGAATTCGGGCAAGAACATTTATACCTTCCCCTTTCCTTTTCCGTTTTACTTGTGATTTTACAATATCACCTACATCACTTTTCATGCTATTCAAACACTTGTTTCCTATTGCACATTTATTACCCGTGGTGCGGAGGAGTCAATCCACACAGGGGCGGGGGGAGGGGGGGGGGGGGTAAAGAGGGGCGAAGGAGTTGAAAGGGGGCAAGGAATTTTATGAAGGGGCAGCATAATATACCTAAAACAAAATACAGTTTGCGGTGTTGTTCCTATATTTATTTTGGGGCCCACATGGCGGGGTACATTAAAGAGTAAGAAACAGTAAGAAACAGTAAGAAACCCAGGTGGTTTGAACCCCCAACCCCCCCCCCCCCCCCCCCCCCCCCCCGTCCATACCCACCTTTATGGCTGTGATATTCCTTGTTTCAAATATTATTAATTTGCGAACGCGCCTTCTTTGTCACGGTTACCATGACAACTGTATACTTGCAGCTAAATATTTGACATAAAAGATGCAGGAATTCCGTCGATAGAATGTAGGTCTCGAGCGGTGCTCTACATTTGACATTTCAAGAGTATAGTAATACAAAAGAAAGACAAATAGAAATGAGAGTTGGTGTTAAAGCTCACGTATCAGTTTGAATGTATTTCAATTATTTTGTTACTGTTATAATTAAAGGGATTTAGTAACCTTGTCAAAATCCACAAAACTTACTTAGCACTCTAGTGGTTCTCTCATACCTTGTTGTATTCGTATATCCAACATAAATATGTGACATATTTTTTTCTCGTCGAAAAGGATATTTGCGACTGAAGTATTCAGATTTTTAATTATCCACTGGAAAGTTATAACTGTGTACAAAGTCAGTGCAATGAGTAAGCGAATATAACTTTGCATTGTGCTCATTACTCGGCCATATAACATCCATTTAACATGATCTGTTTACACATAACATTTATTAGTAGACATATCAGATATTTTAAAAAATAATACTCCTTGTATGAACCATTCATTACTTTTTGTACACGTCAACAAGGTTATTAGATCCCTTTAAGCTCATTTCATGTTTACTGCTGTAATTACTGCTTCTACTGACATGATTATAAAACTACTATCGTGTACATAAATGAATCCAATATTTGACAGTCCGTTATAATGAACGTTTGGCTATTTTATAACCGCATGCACCAACTCTGTCGAATTTGATAGGCATCTCTATAAGATCTTGGACGTTGACCAAAATGTGTGTAGACATAGAAAACATAAATCCTGTTGTATCATCCCCAGAGTGTGGGAGACACTTCGAACTCATATAAGCAACAGACAGCTGATTCACATAACCGTTTATTCACTCAACCATTTGTCCTGGTAGATAGAACGCGAGAAAATTATGTGGGTCAGGTACCAAAGACGCCTCTCCTTTCATTGTGCAAGGCGCCGTGATGGGAATTAAAATCATGCGCAGCGTGGTTACAACTTGTCCCTAGGTACTGTTGGTCAGTTTTGCTCTGGTCATGTGGTCTTCAGAAACCATGACCATTGGTCATCAATTCCACGAAAACATTGTGGAATGAGATATACGTAGCAGTAGATTCAACAACAGCTGTTACATAACACGCTGTTGTTAGTGCACGCTCAAATGCGCTATAGGATGACGTTTCAAATGGAACAGTTGAAAAACATGGCAGCCTCCAGTGGTCAGTCAAAACAGATTATGGTGGTTTAAAAAAACATGGATATTTCCATTATTAGTGATACCCATGAGGAAATATAGGACTAGAAGTTAAATTAATTCTGCACTTGACAGCTTTGCATTCCCCTTTAAGGAGGGGGAGAGGGAAAGATATAGGAAGGGTAACAAGAGAAAAAAATAGATTAAAGTTAAGGCTAACAAGGAAGAAAATGTTTCACCGCGTTGCAAAAACTTGTCTCTAATGTTGGTCCCTTTTGTATTGTTTGTATTTTTTTTTTTTTTTTTTTGGGGGGGGGGGGGGCTCTGCGGGTGAAGTCACCAGTAATAAACTTATTCTGATCGTACGTGGGATCTGGAAGGGATGAAGAGGGATGAAAGCTGTAGGAGGAGGTTTGGGGGGGGTAGCGCAGTAGCTAAATTCATCTCTACGAGTTGCGTTACAATCATACTCCTTTATTTAGGAAAAAACAAAATAAATCATCTTTGGAGAACCTAATGGGGTGGGGGAGAGGAGGACTAAAGGAGGAAAAGGGTGAGAGGGGGAAGAGAGGTGGGAGGGGGAACATAAGTAGAGAGCTACAAGGCACTATAATAAGGTAAGGGTGAAAGTAGCTCCCAGCGTGTTAAACGCTCGTCGTGACGGTGGTCGTTTCGCTCCGTCAACGTCGACCCCAGAATTTCATAAACCACGATCTGTCATAATTATCTGTACGGCGTTGACATGCCCAATTACATCGCGTATCGAATGACGGATAACCAGCGGCGTGACTAAAATTAGGGCAAGGGGGTGATTCCCCTGCCCATCAATAAATGTGTGCCCCCTACATTTGGGAAAGGGGAGAGGGCAATACTCATACCCATGTGGGATTGCTTGCCCCGTCTCACTTGGAACAAGAGGAAGGATAGCCATATTTAACTTTGTGTACAATTTTGCCTCCTATATCTGGGTAAAGGGGGCAATTACATGACCATGTTAGATGACATGCCCCGGCCATTAGTCAGGCAAGGGGAAATAGCCACACCCTCGTATACATTATTTCGTTATAAATTATGATGTCTATATTATTATGATTCCTTTCCTCCGTCACTAATTTGAGCTATAAAGGGGTTAATACACATTTCCATACGCCATATGGGCATTCTTAGCGTCTCATAGCCCCCTATGAAGAGCAAAAAAACATATTAATACGTAACACATGTTTATTAATTCGTTCACGCTACCCCAAGCAAAGCCCCTCCCCCTTCGTCGGAAAATGTGCCCTTCCACCCCTGTATTGGCCAATCATAGCCTCGCTACTGGGCATCAAGTGACCGATAGCTGCACGCTCAATTGACAGGCATGACTTTTAATTTTCTTGACCTTCAACTTCACTTGCTTTCTTAATTTTCTCCCTTCTTTTTCTCGACCACCGGAAATAATGGCAAGGTCATTTTGATACCAATATTTGATTGTAGGAACGACAAATCAAATGGGCAATCGGTTTAAATACTGCGGCCCCGGTGCCTTTTTGTCCATTATTCCCTCAATGCTAATCTTAAATATTGAATGAATATCGATAGTGGCGTGTTAGAATCACCTAATGAATTAAATGTATGATCTCACAGGAGACCACTCACAACTTTTTCGTGATATGTTAAAAGTATTTGTCCCTGGTATGCATTCTACGCACGATATTACAGAAAAGTGAGTCCAAACTAATATTTTACCATAATTTTAAAAAATCGTACTTCCGAACAAAATGAAAAGAGGATTGGACTTCGATTATAGATGTAGGTTGCTGGTTAAATTTTGATTTGAATTTTTTTCCATGTTTCACAAATAATGTTGTTGAACAAGTAAATATACAAATAAACAATAAATTCATAAATTAAATACAATATCCAATACACAGAAGACTAATATACAATAGATATTACATAATCAATCATTTGTTTGTAATTAACATAACGTGAAATATGGGGGAACCAAACAGAGGCATAGCTTGTAAAACATTTGGTTTCCAGGTACAATATCAAATACATGTAATGATTATCCGAATGACAAATGCGATTGATTTACCGCTGCCAATCATTTTGTCTCAACATACTCAGTGCATAATACTGATGCATCATAAGTGTTTATTATGAAGATTGCACAGGTCGTGTAGCAGGTTATCTATTCCACGTTATCGGAGCTATTGTTACCCCAATATAGTAATAAAACGTAGTACCCTTTAGGTGTGCGAGGCGAGGGTCTAGGGGATCGAATGGTAAGCCCCCCCCCCCCCCCCCCCCTTCCCCACCTTTTTTAAAACACAATATTCGCGCAAAAGGCAACTCGTTTGGAGGAAAATCTACTAATTTTCGGGACAAAAATCAGACTTGATGGCAAAATGATTTAACTGAAAGGAAATTACTGTCATTTTAGGCCAGAATCTTCACAATTTCGGCCCAGAAATGTGTGCTTATCTGCAATTAATTGTGAACAAATTACGAAAGGAAGGTAAGATTCGGACAAGGTCCTCAGCCACCTAAAACATAGTCAGCAAAATCCAACTCGTTATTTATGTCCTTTAATATTAAGACGTCATAATATCCACCTCATTTTATCGGTGAGTGAAACAACAAACCGAAGAGAAAGTCTGATTGTTCGGTCTACCTAAAACAGTGACCGTATACGCCCATGCACGGTGCATTTGGTTTGGGTTCAATCCATCATAACTGCTATTATATTTTTCTGATAAAAACTGAAACAAACAAACAGTTAGAATGATTATGTCCATGAAAATAGAGAATAAGTATTTCTTTTTTATATGAGGAACATTTTATGGGATGAAATTCCTTTTTCACATAATGTAATTATTTATAAATGTCTATTGTGTGTGGGCCAAACAGAGTGAACAATTGATATTGATATTGAGCAATTAAATATTTTTATCACCAGCACATAAAAGTTGGGTGCATGCAATTTCGCAGAAAATTGATTCGGAGACGTTTATATTGATTGGGATCTCAGTTGGAGAATGTATGATTATTAATTTATTTTGTTGGCGGCAGCCCATTGATTTAAAGGAATCTTGCAACATTGTCAAAGTCGACAAAAAATACTTAGAACACTAGCAGTTTTCACATGCTTTGTTGTATTCGTATACAAGCCAATTCAAGCATGACAGGTTTCTTTTTTTTTCTTCAGAATTTCTCTTTTCTTGAAAATATATTTATGATTGAAATGTTCGAGTTCGACATTCTCCATGGGAGAATTTGAACTGTGTACAAAGTCAGTGCAATGAGTTAGTGAATATCACTTTGCAGTTTCGCTCATTACTCATTCACACATCACTCAGTGGACATATCAGATCACAGAAAATACACATTCTATCAACCATGTATCAGTTTTTGCACATGCCAACAAAGTTACTATAGATCCCTTAAAAGCTATTATGATTTTCTTGCAAAATGATTTTATTTAGATAAAAATGAACTCGAATGTGTGAGATATTATGAATCATTTCAAAAACCTTATCACAGCAGCTGATTGTAAAACATTATACTGAAATAATAAGCAATCTTGTAATAAACCAGCATCAGTCCAAACAATGCACAAACGTGAATATGCATATATGGGACAGTGTTGAATTCGAATGTTTTTAAATTCTACGGCTACCCCGGCTGCCCAGTTATCAATCTATGTTAGAAATATTGGCATGATATATTTCGCGAATGATACGAATAGCTTCGACAAGAGGTTGTGATTCACAGGCTATAAGGCCAGATGCACACAACACTAAGGGACAACATCACCGAAGAGATATAGAGAACAAACCCTCGACATTACCTTTAAAATAAGGGTTATTTACTGCTTTGTTTGAATTACCTACTCACGAGAGATATCGATTCAGCACATCAACTACGACTGTTTTGCTACCTTCATGAAAACAACTATAAAACGTGATTATTAAGATGCGACTGTGCATCACCGATACAAAAATAAAAAGAAAAGAAAAAATCGATATTGACTTTGCGATGTACGTTATGAATGCGGTACAGTTGTTAATCATATTATATAGATTCAGCAAAAATGCAAATTGAAATATGCCTTTCTTTAGTACCTTCTAGTAAGCAAAATAATTAACAAGGCAAAATAAGAGGCAGTTGTGCAAAAATATTGTTTTACATTTGTGTGTACGTTAGTGTGAAATGTCCTTGTTTTGGAGGGCAAGATTAAAGGGGTAGTTAAGTTTTGGTAGAGAGGGCGCTGCAGATCACAATTTTTTTGTGAGGTAATGAAAAAACTGAGTGTCGAATTTGAGAGAACATGCAATTTTAATGGCAGAATAAACTTTATTTGGTTAAAATCGACCCAGAAACGGCTGAAATATCAATAAATATATCTGATCTTATAATTATTTGGGGCCCAAATAATTAGATGATTTTTAGAAAAAAATAAAAAAATGCTTGCACTTTTTCAAAAATGTTCAAAAGCGTTTTTTAAATAGTTGTTGATGATCTCGCTATTTGAATGATAACAGGCGTTTTACTTGGTCGTTTGTAATTTTGTATACCTTTCGAGCATGGTGGAGTTATAACCTATTAGTTTATAATGTTACTGTGCAGGTTTTGGCTACTAAAGTTCAGCCTTACCAAAACTAAACTACCCCTTTAAAGTGCCTCGATAACCGAATATATGCCCTTATTATTACATTTAAATATCCTTTTCGGTTACTACTTCAGTCTGAATCGCATTAAAAGTATCTGCAATAAAGAACATTATATATTTCCACGAGTTTAAAAGCCTTTCGTGACTTTTTAAGCCCCGCCCCTGAAAATTCGCGATTTCAGAAGCGTGGCCATTACAGGCGAAAGTTGCATTTATCTATACAAACTAAAGCGCTCTTCCGCCAGCAATGACGTCACGACCCTTTTGTGAAATGTGGACAGCGTTCGGACAATTAGCGATAGGGGCGTTCCCAGTGATGATTTTTGATTTATATTTTCTTTTTAATGCATTTTTACGAAGAAAATGATTATCATCTGGATTATCCGTGAAAATTTACAAAAGTAGGTCTAAAAGTAAAATGCTGGTAACCTTTTGATGCCGGGGCCACCTTAATACAATACATGGCATATTATACGGTACACACTTTACAGTATTTTATACACATTATTTTGGTTATAAGCATTCCTTTGAAATATGCAATTTGTTTTGGCATTTTACTTCAAATCTACTAATTTTTGTCATAAGACAGTGGACAAATCGATAATGTCCTTCATCAAAAAACACAATATAATGACAACAAATCTAAAATAAAATGTCAGAAAATGACCTATAAAGAATGTATGTCTTATTTAGCTCGAGTATTCATGGCAGGCCTACATATTGCAAATGAATCGATATAGTTTTAATTAAAGGAATTAATAAAATGCATTACCAAGGTTCAAGGTCTTGCAAGCGAAGATTGACTTCCAATCATTCTTCGACTACAAAAATGTTGACTTTTGTAAATGCTTCATGCATGAATGTAGGGAAAAAAATAGATTAATTAATTACCCCCAATAATGTTCTTCGTTTAACAAAATATGATTATAATGAATAATATTCTCTTCAAGAAATAATGGAGATAAATAAGTACATTCAAGTTTCCATTTGATTTGCAAAGAAGCGCTCCTTCGATGATCATAGCTAATGGCCCAGTCCCACTAAAATAGTGTATCTCCTTCCGTTTCCTGTCCGACCAAAATGCGGCGAAACGGTCAGTATCCAGCAAATGTGACGTTTCGTTTCACGAGAAAAGGAGCTGAATTAAAAATACCCTACTAGTCCATTCCGAACTTGGTCCGCACCATGTCGTTTCCTGCCATAATTCTGATAGTAGCCTGTTTTCGCAACGACGACGCGGTTATTTTATAACGCTAATCTTAGTGGGGGGTCGCACTCAGAGCGAAAATTTCCGCGTAGCGTCCAAACCTACAACGGTATTCGGCTGAATTAGCGTCCGGCGTAGAGCGGAGGGGACAGTCCATACTTCAATGGGTCAGCCAGAGGTCAGTGGATGGTCAGCCAATCAGCGCGCATGTTCTCTCGAGCAAGACACGTTCCCATCGTATCGATGCACGTTCCCCGTACTCTTCACTGCGAAACTGCAAATAGTTCGCGACGTAGCCAGAGTACGGATACGTTCACAGCTGACTGATTCCTCCGTACTCGGCCCTTGCGAAGTCGTTTGCGAAAAGAGTCTAGTACCTTCCGGATGTCAAACGAATATGAAACGGAAGGAGATACTCTACAGTGAGACTCAGACCTAATGAATTGTTGATGCCGTATCATCGGAACGACTAAAGCCCGGCGCAGACCGAACCGACTCGACCCGATTCTACTGTATTTCATTCGGCTCGGCTCTGTCTGCGTAATTGCCTCACGACTGCGATTTTGCCAGTCGGAAGCCAATCGGGCCCAATTCAACATGTTGAATCGGCCACGACTGAATCGGACCGATTGTGGCTTTCAGTCGGGTCCCGTCGGATCGGGTCGACTCAGCTCTGTTTGCGCCGGGCTTTAAGAAGCATTGATCCGCAGTCAAGTGAATCGATGACAATAAATGAGAGTTAATGTTCGCTAATAATTGGTTATTCATGATTTACTTCTGAATGGCCTCATTTAATTGTCTATGTCTCTTTTATGCTATTCTCTCGGGTATTTTATGAAAACATGACCAGCAGCATACATTATTTCAAGACTGGGTTAATTGCTAATTGATTTTTTTTTTACTGGGACAAAGGAAAATTGTTTAATGGTTTTTTGACATTTGCTATGTTTCATTCATTAGATATATTTTAAAATGTTTGTCCGCTTTATGTTAGGATGATCTAGATAAATGTATCTCACTCCCCCTCTTCCCCTATATCTGCCGCTATATCCTTCCCTTCCCGCTTCACCACCCCCCTACCTCCCCCCCCCCCCCCCCCCCCCCTCCTCCCTGATCCCATTTTAATCTTATGTCGATATAAATATTTAAGAATTATTGGGTTAAAGTGAGGCCTGTAGAGTGTCTAACTCCACGAAAATTTCTCTTCTACCGTGTTGTTTAGCTTATGGTAAGAGAAGAATAAAATAGGGTTAGATTTGTTCAAATGCCCCTTTAGGTACAGGATTGAAGTCTCAAATGTCATTTTGGGCAATATCTGACACTTTACAGGCCTCACTTTAAGCTTTCTAAATGATTGGTAGCTATACCAATATATGGATATATATACGTATGTGATTTGGAATCGTTTCATTTTGGCTTCCAAATTCTGTCAATCAAATTTCTATATTCGTTTTCATATACCCCACGCTACCAGAGACGTTGATTAAAAATATGTCACGATCCAGTTTTCCCTTGGCTCGAAATAGATCGCAAGTATCGCCCAAAGAAAGTCGAACTATTATTCTTTAAGGTTGGGTTATATTCCAGATCGTGTATGATTAATGCGAACGCGCTTGCTACGGAGAACCAAGACCATGCGATTGCAAGAAGTTTGCGGCAATATAGGCCGTGCATTGATTGTATTGCCGTCCATCAAGAAGCTGGCTTAATAAATATGGTGGGTAGTTACATAATAATTTTATTTGGGTAGAACTGGCCAGAAAGTTATAATTATTGCATTATTGTAATGTTGGTTGCGAGCAGCGGAGCATTGTAATGATTGTCAAAACAATCAAATGACGTGATAAACCAACAGGTTTTCAAAATACACACATACTAATATACACGAGTTATTAGACATTTGAGATTGTATCGTTCTCAGGATCCAGTAGGATCCGGGTTAACATAAATAAATGTAAAAGTTCATGATTAGAAAATGGGGTCGGCGAGAGTTTAGGGCGACGTTTCAACACAACAGCTTCAAGCTCTCAAGATCGGGGGAAGCCAAATGCAATTAAACGCCGCAATCAAGTTATCGGCCATTATTGTCGTCATGTAAAACGGCATGGGGCGTAGATTAAGGGGGACTAGGAAAGGGGGGGTCAGGCTCCCACCCCTGCCCCCCCCCCCCCCCCATCACTCCCATCCCCTTCGAATTTGCCCTCATCCTCTTAGCCTTCACACTCTGAACGAGAAATAGAAATGAAGAGAGCATTTAACAATAAATGATTATTTTGAGACTGCATGGCTAAATCCTCGCTGGACGTACCCCTCCAACCCCAAACACACACACCCCTCCCGAAAAAACACCTCTACCATGTCTTTCGGTTTGCTCTGGATACACCCCTCAAAACCCAGGTACCGTATACTTTCTTTATATATTTAATTTTTTGGCCGCGGAGTTTTTCCTGATAAGATGTTGCGCTCGCGTATCGCGTTTATTGTACCAGGTGTGCGAGTTAACGGTCGCCGGCTCAGATTGACGTCATACTTGTTCAAAAACACAAACATTAACAACGAATGGCGGGCGTATCTGTGGCTTAGCTAGAGGGGGTCAGGAAGCAGTTCCTCAATTCATTCCCCTTTCCGTTTTAATTCTTGCTGCTTTAAAGGGATCTAATAACATTGTCCAAATCCGCAAAACTTACTTGGAACTCTAGCGGTTCTCTCATGCCTAGTTTTATCATTTTAACAATAGAAGCATGGGACAGGTTTGTGTTTTTCGAATTTCCCTTTCGTTAAAAAGATACTTACGATTGAGGTGATCGGATTTTTAATCATCCACTGGAAATTTATAAATGTGTTCAAAGTCAGTGCTATGAGTTAGCGAATATCACTTATCATTTTCGCTGATTACTCGTCCATTTAACATGAAATGTTCACACATTACTAAATGGCCATATCTGATCACAAATATGCACATTGTATAAACCATTCATCACGTGTTGCACTTGTCAACAAAGTTACTAGATGGCTTTATCACCATTCCCATCTCCGAAAACAACGCAAACCCTCCTGCCTTCCCGTGTTACGTCGTGTTACGTTGACTGCCCCCACCCCCCCCCCCTCCACCCCACCCCACCCCCCCCCCCCTCCCTCGTTGTCGGTCAAAATGTAAAGAAATACATTCATTTATTGCAGTGTATCTATAAATGTATTTATTTTGAATGGACTTGCAGATAAACAGCCCATTGGCTAAAACAAGCTTCTGTGTTAAAATTAAAAATAAACTAAAATTCAAACCATATACTATACAGGGTGGCAAAACAAACGAAACGGTGTACTTGCCATAATAAATAAACATGATGACTAGGTTTACGGGATAGGACATCTTTACAAAGAAAAATGATACCAAGATCAGTAATTTTGGTAGAGCTGTTTTTGTTTTAGGATGTCTTAAGTGAGACCATATCAGGTTCCCATTTTTGTCAATTTTTACCAAGTCAGTGTCTGATAAATTGCACTTCCTGCCCGTCATAGCATCGAACAACGATTTTATTTCATATATTTCACATATATTTTATTTCATTGAACTCACAGGCTGCCTTCTCCCACCCTTTTATAGGAATCCTTAATTGCCCCCAATACCATCCACCACCCCCATTTCGAATCTTTACTGGCTACATAATACAAAACAAAATGTTAACAACGAATGGCGTCAATCGAGCGAGGTCGAAGGTCAAACTTAAAGGTTAGCAGCCAGATTTTAGCATCAACATTTCAAATCCGGATTAATGATTCAGTCATCTCTCTTCTTGTTTATTATTATGTAATATAAACATGCGTTTTATATTTGTCATCGTCGCATATATATATAATAATGATTTGCCGTTCTTTCTTCAAGATAGTTCGTATTCACTTTTCGAATGCGCGGTGCCATATTGCGAACGCCTTGCGCACGGTGCGAATTACACATTGGACCAGTGTCATGTATATAGTGCGCACAAAGTAGCTTAGCTTAAAATTGCGAACCACGGTCTACATAATACACACGCATAACAATATTTTAATATGACGGTTGTTTTTTTTTGTGCACATGACAACTAAGCTGAGCTGCTTATAATGGCCAATCTCTTGAGCATCGTTTTCATTATGCCGTGAGATTTCATTTCCTCTTTTCTTCTCTTCTCCTCTCAGCTTTCCTTTTATCTCCCATGTTATTTTCCCAGGGGACGACAACCTTTTTTCAAAGACGAAATAAATTAATGCGATTTTCTAAAATGGTTGACAATAATTATATCGAAAGTTTAATTAAAAACGCTTTACGTACCTTCAACGTATTCTTGTCAAATTACCCGACTTGACTCGCCCATTGATGTGATTTATTGGATAATGTATAGCAAGGCCATATCATTGTGGAAGATTGAAACCATTGTTCAACGATTTAATGCTATGTGTTTGTTTATGTGTGTGTTTATTTGTTTGCTTGTTTTTGTTGTGTGTGTTAGTTCATCTAACAGTAACGAAGGGTAAAATCCCGATAGTGTGTATTTACATTGTTTTTATAGGACCCACGATTGCGTTTTGTTATTGTAGTAAAAGAACTGCCACCATCACGTTTCTAAATAGCATAATTATATTAAAGGGGTAGTTTAGTTTTGGTAGAGAGGGCGCTGCAGATCACAATTTTGTGTGAGGTAATGAAAAACTGAGTGTCGAATTTGAGAGAACATGCAATTTTAATGGCAGAATAAACTTTATTTGGTCAAAATCGACCCAGAAACGGCTGAAATATCAATAAATATATCTGATATTATAATTATTTGGGGCCCAAATAATTAGATGATTTTTAGAAAAAAATAAAAAAAATACTTGCACTTTTTCAAAAATTTTCAAAAGCGTTTTTTAAATAGTTGTTGATGATCTCGCTATTTAATCATTATATCAATAAAACATCACATGCATAATTTTGTATGAAAAATGGTTGAAACCAATGCCTTTTTAAAAAGCGCCCTCTTGTGTTTCAATGGCTTTTTTAAAATGATAACAGGCTTTTTACTTAGTCGTTTGTAATTTTGTATACCTTTCGAGCATGGTGGAGTTATAGTTTATAATGTTACTGTGCAGGTTTTGGCTACTTAAGTTCAGCCTTACCAAAACTAAACTACCCCTTTAATCATATTACAGGCTAGTTTTTCTCTTTTTAGTATCTCTCTTTTTTCTCTCTTTGTCTCCGTATAAACCTCCGTATTATAATTATTATTGCATTGAATTGAACAGCGTTATACTAGGTCAGTTTTTACCCTCTCGGAACCAAGACCTCCCGAGAGAAATTCGCGCACTATACATGCACCTGTCCGAGCTAATGAAAAGAGGGGATCTTTTTAACGATTCTAATAATGGTGGCTGAATTAAGTAAAAACCTTGAACTATACTCGCTTTTTTTTTAATGTATCTGAGGAATTGATTATTGTTTCCTTCTTTAGTTAGAAACATTTAATTGTGGCCCAGTTTTCATGTACCTATGCGAGAAATTGATTTTTTGTTTTCATTTTATAATCTCGATTCACCAAGTGGTCATTCTCTCTATATATTAATATACTTCAAACAATCCGGATTAGACAAGTGCAACATGTTACAGTTCATGTTTGGTCAAACACACCATCTGTCTTTATTGTATCGTAACTTTTATTTTATCAAACAGAATGGATATTTTCGCAATTTTTGTTTTAAATAATTCAAAGAAAACACATTTGAAAGTTTTTGGACAAAATGTTTTGCCTATAATAATATTGACTTGTTTTTTGCTTACTTTGTCCGTGTAAAATGCTCACCGAGGTAGTAATTTGTAATCGTGTAATTTGTCAGTAGTCATGACGATTCAATATCAACAAAGTTAAAATGGGGTCTGAATTTGTCACGCAATACTCAACAATTTTAAAAGGAGTGAACATGGACCAAAACACTCAACACTTTTTATTTTAGAATTTAAATCATACATTATTAGTGTTGTTGTTGTTGTGTATCCAATATTTCCTACTTCAATTACTTAGATGTAGTTCCACATCGAATCATAATTAGGTAGATAATGATAGGTCGATGTGGTAATGTAGCTACGGGGGTGAATGCATATAGGGACACGTGCCCCCCCCCCCCCCCCCCCCCCCCAATAATTTGACAACACAACACTAAACATAAGGGGGACATAATGTGAACAAAATCAAGAAATACATATATGACATAACGGTGTGCCCCAAGTAATTCAGGCGCCCCCTCTTCCCAATCAGTCCAACCACGCTACACCACTGGTTCGATATGACAACTCATTCAAGCTACTAGTAATGCATTATGAAAAGGCATTTTGGCGCTTTGTTGACCTAATGACCTTGGAATTGTATAGTTTACATAGGTGACTTTCAATGACTTTCAAGATGGCTATTCACGTGGTCCCTTCCGTCACCGCATCGTCTTATGATTGATTAATTTGTGGATTATTCCACTCCGTCGGAGGGGAGATGCCCTCCTCCGCAGCCATCTCTGAATACATCTTAAAGGGATCTGGTAACTTTGGTGAAATGCGCAAAAGGGTTGACAACAAATATGTGTTTCTGTAATCTGATATGTCCTCTGAGTGATGTGTGAAAATTCAATGGTAAATGAATGTCATATGACCAAGTGATGCGTGACAATGCGAAGTGATATTTGCTTACTCAAGGCACTAACTGTGTACACTCATCATTCTCCAGTGGATGATTATATATATCTTTATATCGAAGGGGGAATTAAGAAAACCGAAATCTGTTGCATGCTTGTTATCGGTTATACAAATACAACGAGGTATGTGACAACCGCTATAGAGTTATAAGTAAGTGTTGTGGATTTTGACAATGTTACTAGATCCCTTTAAAGAACAAAATTAATATAGGCCTATGAAATATAACCTATGCAATTGTATAGTCTGCGTCTCCGTCTGCAGTAGTCAACATAATTATACCGTCACTTAACGATGTCAGGCGTAAAAACAAATATAGCATTATAATCATAATGCTCGTAAAAGAAAGAAAGCCCCCCAAGGGCACGAAACCCAATGTGCAATGTGCGACGAATGCATGGACACTGATTAACTTTCGGTCAGTGGCACAGCAGGGCAAAGAAGGTGGGTCAGGTGGCACGATAGCCCCATGGTGATTCGTGCCCCTTAATTGCCCCCTCCCGACACCCTGCGAAAAGGCACAGACACGTAATTTAAATAAGTAAGGATAAGTAAATATATTCATAAATAAATGGATGAATGTAAAAGGTTTATTTATTAATTAACCATTGAATAATAAAGTGAAGAAAAAACAATCAATAAACGAATAAATTGCTAAATGAGTAAATCGGTAAATTCACTGACCAATCAATTCAATTATCATTTCATTGATTTATTAATCGTGAAATTATATATTATAATGATAAAGGAAAAGCAAATAAATGAATGAATTAATAAATAAATAAATAAATAAATAACTTTTTTTTAAAATAAAACAAAGACATACAGGCATGGTGGACCCGCCACAGTCCCTCCCTTCTCCTTATTGCCCTTAAGCCCGGCGCAGACAGAGCCGACTCGATCCGATCCGACTGGTTTCAATCAGGCTAGAGTTGGGCACGGTCGGTCGGAGCAGATTTATCGTGTTGAATCGGCCCTGACTGGCATCCGACTGTCTCTCGACTGGCAAAATGTGTGTCGCGAGGCACTGAAAATTGAGCCGATCGGAATGACAACCAGTCGAGTCGGCTCTGTCTGCGCCGGGCATTATACACAGATGTATACTGCTGATTATATTTGTATGCATATCATTAAATTGTTTGAATAAAATCATTGGATCGGCTTGCCATAATTTCTTGTTCAATTTATATCAAATTATCTTTAGGAAATTTAACCTTTATTCTTCAAACAGGAAAAAATAACCATAAATATATTCAATAAATGAGCAAAGATATCAGGCTTTGTATATATACTCTGTATTTAGATGGGGGCTACTGCCTACAAGTTTATTAGTACTTTTTTGTAGTCTTCCTATTGCAATGCATCATTTGTATGATTGATACATGTATCATATACTGTGTGCTTTTTCAGATTGAAATGGATAAAATGAAGCTTGCTTCGTAATCGAAACACTGAGCTTGAACTTAGTGGAAACTAATGATATGATGGCGGTACGGGGAGTACCGCCATCATATCAGTAGTCATTTTCAATGATCATGCTAGTCAAAAGCTTGGTAAAACTGACTCAAAAATAAATTTTGAAATGAACATATCAATTTAACATACCTAATTCTGGTTGGTTTCCTCTCCGATTTAAGTTACACATTTAACTTTTTACAGACAAAATTAAGGCAAATAAGCTAGGGTTATGTTATAAACATATTTCAGTCATTTGAACGTACTCAGTAATCGCCGTTTTCCGCAGCTGGTCAAACAAAGATGACCTTCGTTAAAGTTCGTGATACCATTTTTGTTTTTTGCGAGGGGGAGGGGGTTGTTACAGAAGCATGTGTTATCTTTATATTCCTACTGATGTAGACGAAAAGACTGACCTTACCAAATTACATTCACAGCACTGTTTGTTACAATGGATGTGAACCCACTTTTTGTTATGTTAATATCTTTACCTCTAGGAACCGGGTGGACCATGCTTCTCTTCTCTCCCTTTCTATCTCCCTCTATATTTCTTTCCCACTCTCTCTGTTTATTACTCTATTACTATATTGTATCATTTTGTTACGTTACTTCAGATGATTTATAAATGCACGGTTTTCCAATTTGTATTCTCTATTCCTCTCTCTATTCCTCTCTCTCTCTCTCTTTCTCCATTTTGTTATCTAGGTTAGATGTTGACTTAGTTGATTTTAACATACACTATGTTTTGTTCCATTATCCTCTCTCTCTCTCCCCCTCCCTTTATCTTTGTTTGATATCACACTCTTTCTCTGTCTCTCTTTTTCTGTTAATTTATCTTTCTTTTCTAGTTTTCGGCAAATAGAATAATCATTCTGTTTCTGATTTAGTGAGTGTTAAACGATTATGTAACTAGTACATATGATTGTGACTTAACTGATGATGGTTTATTTTGTGAATAATAATGTTTTCGCATTTCTTTGTCGAGTAGTCTACTAGTTCCTAGTATTTAAAGGGATAGTACAGTTCTGGTCAAACAGAATTTTAGTAATACAAAATTGCAAATTAACATTAAAAACTAGCAGTTATAGCCCAGTGATGCTAGAATGGTAGTAAAAGAAATACGCGGTTAAGTTACAGGGCTGTTTTCATTCAAAAAGCAGCTGTTAACACAAGAGGGCGCCCTCCAGACACCTCAAATTTCAACCATCGTTGTATCAACAAAGGTGAATGTTATGTCTGGTTAAAATAATTATTCAATAGAGAGATCATCAAAAACAATTATAAAAACATTTTTGGTTGATTTTCACAAATGAAGACTATTTTAATTTCATTTTTTTATTGAATAGAATTATTGAATAAAAGTTGGTCACCCACATTTTATTCTAATCTGATATACTTACGGATATTCTAGCCGTTGCTCAACCGATTTTGATCAAATTAAGTTCATTCTGTCAGTAAAATTGTGTGCTCTCTCAAATTTTACACTCAGTTTTTCATTACCTCACAAAAAAGTATTTTTCTTGAAGCGCCCTCTATACAAAAAACTGAACTATCCCTTTAAAGTGCATGCGTGTAATGTTCTTCTATGAGTCATTATGTGTCAGAAAGGGCAAGAAAGTGTCTGCAAACGCCATCAAAATACGGTTCAAGAAAAGTGGGGTAGAATGTAGGTTAGTAGGCATAACAAGTTGCAACTGGATACATAATCATAAACCACGTGCGTAAAAGGCACGTGCGTGGTGTAGTCTGTTTATTGCATTTCATTGATCGATTTAGTGCCAAAAGGTCGTTAACTGTATTTAGAGATTATGACATTTATTACATTCGTTTCTATGCGGCAACGGCGTCTGTCACGACCTTTTTGATGTAACAGAGGCCTGCGTATATAAATGATTTAACATGAACATGACATAAATTTGTCAAACATCTTAAACACGCCGCGAACATTTCTTGGAAAACATATAAAGTTCTATGTTATCAACATTATACATCGTATATTCCCTCTCCTTAAAGGGATCTAGTAACATTGTCAAAGGCCTAACAAAATTACTTATAACTCCATCGGTTCTCACATACCTGGTTGTATTCGTATTTCTGATAAAAGCACGGAACTGATCTATGTTTTTCCGAATTTATCTTTTGTTATAAAGATATTTATGATCGAACTTTAACATTCTCCATGGGAAAATGTTAACTGTTGGCAAAATTATGGCAATGAGTATTTAAGCAAATGTCACTTTGCATTTTCGCTCATTGCTTGGTCATATGACATTCATTAACCATGGAATGTTCACCCCAAAGTAACTAGATCCCTTAAAATTATCTTTATATTAAGTAATGGAAAATCATAAAGTAACTGTTACAAATGTATTTTGTATTTCTTTTAATAAGAATATTGGAGAATTAATAGGAAGGTGGTTCAGCCATTAACACAAAACAGACATTGCTGTACCTGTACACCATGTATTTGAGTTCGTCCCTGATACGAGATACGTTCAGACCAGACAATAATCGCCGGTGCTGCGTCATAGACAAGATCCAGGGCCTGTAGCCAGGAGGTCCACTTTTTGAATCGGTCTCTGCCATCTAAACCAGCGGTCTCGGGCAACGATCGGTCTTGGCGACGCCCCTTCCCCCCCCCCCCCCCCCCCCTTGAAAAATCCTGGCTACTAGCCTGAGAACCGAAATGAGCAAGTGCTGAAGGATGCGCATGCGACAAGGGAAAACGTTCATCGTAATTAATTAACCCGACATTATTTGCTATAAAAGACATATAACAAAACAGGTCGTTGTAATAAAATGTCACAGGTGAAACAGAGTTCCACCGTTATCAAGACTGGTAATGAATTAACCTGACATTATCTGCTATAAAATCATAGTCTAGAACCAAACAGGTCGTTGTCATAAATGTCAGAGGTGAAGCAGAGTTCCACCATTACCGCTCTCCTTCTTCTTGTTTTTCTTTTTTTATTTGTAGTCACCTTCTCATTGTTTAAAACTATTATTGCTAAACAGATTAATTAAATTGAATAGAAATAATACTAAATACATTAATTCAAACAAGTAATAGATATTATCACCTGCTAAACTAGAGTAATTATGGTAACACCATCGCATCATATACCGTAGAACACCATCGTCAAGCACCCCCAAGCACCTTTACGCATCTTGCTTTTAAAGAGCGCCCGCTCTCTGTCCAAAAGGGAAACGTTAATCAAGAATGCAAATAATGGTGAGGAATATTCATGAGGATAATATTGGAGGTGAATGTCATGGAAACGTCACCTAAAAGCAACATGCGTATTGGTGCTTGGGGGTGCTTGACGACGGTGTTCTACGGTAATGGAAAGACGATATAGAAGCAAGTAGACACGCACTGGGGAGCATCCTTACCGAGCATTGTGATAGTCTCCCGATAAAATTAATCCCAAGGGGGATTAATAATGGAAATACGAAAGTGTAGCCTAGTTAGTTTAAACATGTTATATCCTTTCCAACTATCTAATGTGAGGTTATGTTATTAATATTATGATTATAATATGTCATTTAAAGAAATTAACTGAACCGAACTGAACTGAACTGAACCGAACTGAACTGAACTGAACCAAACAATATTTAGATCACAAAAATATATGCGCTGAAAATCGCCATTATTGAATGTTGCATAGTGATAAATCGGTGTAAACCTATGTTATTAAAATCATGCTATGCCTGAATGTCATTTAAAGAAATGAACAGAACCGAACTGAACTGAACTGAACCGAACTGAACCGAACAATATTGAGATTAAAACTCGATATGCGTCATATTGCTTACATAAAAACATCAGCATTATTGAATGCTGCATGGTGATAAATCGAGAGGACTGGTATTCAGCATGGAGCAAGCCAACTGTTTTCTTTCTTTCTTTTTCTTTTTGGGGGGGGGGGTGCTTTCTAGGGAGCTAAGCGCCCGAGCTGTGGGGGGAGTTGTTTAAATTGTGGGTGTTGAAAACGGGATTTTAGGGCGTTAAAATGCATGAAAATACAAATGTGCCACTTCATTGGAATATTTATCAGTAATTTTAAGCAATTGTATCACATTTTCATTTTATTTGGATGGAGCTGCAACACCCGATCCCCCAGCTATGCACGCCATTGGCACTCGGTATATGTTATCAAATCATGTCGAGGTGTCGACCTTTTTGTTTTATTCACGTAAAAGGTCTGCATATTCATTATATAACTTCAAGAGATAGTCACGTTCTTGGATGTCAACGAAATATGTTGTGGATATAAACTGGGATGTCTATAAATGTTATGCGAAAGTAAACATCTTCCCGCACTGGTGTTCTTTTATACATGAATATATTCTTTTGAATAAAGAACGTAACGAAAGCATTAACACGTTCCTGTGTATAGTTTATACGTGGGATCCACGATTAATTAAACTAAATCATGGGAATTATCATTAATTTTAGTTGATATGATCTAAATGATACGAATTATAGCAAAATGTATTGGTATTGATTCGTCGGTTATTCAAGTATTTTGAAATTGTTGTGAGTGTTTGGCGCTCTGATGAAGGTATAATTATCATCTTCTCATATAGGCCTACATTACATGCTATGTTCACATTTTGAAGATACATACAGCAAACTACTCGCTTTTGGCTCAGGTAAAGTAGCCTACTTTTAAATTGTGAATGCATAAGCCGAACTATATCAAAAGCCTGAATGGACCATTAATAACATTTCTCGACCGTGAGCGCATTCCAGTAACATTGGCTGCGGGGAGTGCACCGTCATTCACATGTATTTCGTTGGCGCTAGCTTGGCGGGGCAGCGTGTGTCGTAAATTGGATGAAACACAGCGGGGATAGTCGGTCAAAGTGGTTCACTTCACTTCACCGTTATAGATATGACAGTTTGAGGGCGAAGTGTTATGATTTAGACTCGCTCGACCCTATCGCAATTCTCTAAAAAGGCTAATTGCATACTTATCATGCTTATTGATTAATTGGTGTGTATATCTGGTTAAAAATGTACCACTCGGGGACCACTCACCACTGTGATTCCCTGTATAGATGTACTCTTTTCTGTAGTATGTTGTCCTGTATTTCTTAGTGCACCAGGATACATAATTCACGAAAACCTCCTAGCTTAGTTTCATGCTAGGTCAATCGATTACAGGGCTATGTAATGACCATTTTAGTTGTCAATTAGGGTTTGCAATGGCTAACTCTGTTAACCAAAGTTGGTAACTAGAGAATAGAACTTGATGCTTGCTAACTCCTTTAATACCTTATACTTATGAAGTAGACCTATCCAAACCTGGAGGGTGTTTCGGTGTTTCACAAAGATCATAAGTTGAACTTAACTCTAAGTTGGAGTTAAAAAGTATGGTAAGCAATGTGTAGTCTTGGAATGAAATACATTCAAAAGCTAAAATGCAAGTATTTTAGACTTTTCATAAATGTTACATCAAGAACATCAAGAAAATCTATTGATTTGAATCAACATTTTATGTCTTTTAAAAGAACTTTTAAAAAAAAACGTATGGCTTTCCATAATATTTAAGTCCAACTTAGAGTTCATTTCAAACTTAGGATCTTCGTGAAACACCCCCTGGCCTTTATTTAGTAATTGTTTTTAGCCTTATTCAGTTTGAGTTAGTCTTTCAACGAACAACTATTAAAAAGAAAATCCGTGACGTAATTACAATAAATTCGGGGTCGTAGACATCACTTGACAATTGGCGTTATCATGCCGTTATCCCGAGAATAAACTCATCCAACTGTCTAAACATTTCTCACCTTGCTCTCTGAGCAATGGTGTAGCTGAGTGAGGCGAGTTATGGGGGAGGTAAGGGGGGTCCCGCCCCCTTTCGGGAATTATTGTCTTCCATTTTGGTTTAGAGGGAGCTTCAAGATTTTTTTTTTTTCAAATTAAATAAAAATGAGTGTAATATGTATCGCAATAACAAATAGTAATTTTCAAAACAAAACAAAGTTTGTTTCACGATCAAAAAGTTTTGAAAGATGATTGAATGTAAGAATGAATGAGTGAATAAATGAACGAACGAAGGAACACACGACGAACGACGAAGGAACTTAACGAGCGAAAGAACGAAAGTGTGGATAAATGAAGTAATTAATATTACATGAATGAATGAATTAATGAATGATGAATTAATGAATGAATGAATAGATAAATAAATAAATAAATAAATAAATACATAAATACATAAATAAATAAATAAATAAATAAATAAATAAATAAATAAATAAATAAATAAATAAATAAATAAATAAATAAATAAATAAATAAATACATAAATAAATAAATAAATAAATTTATAAATTAATTAATTAATTAATTAATTAATTATTAACTTTCTCCTTTGCCCCCTTTCGGTTGACCCCTGGCTGTGCTACCATTCACAACGAAATGGGGGCCACCGTTCAAAGATATCCTTATACAATGCAGTATATGAGGCATACACCTTTATCTCCCTGTGCTTCTGTAGCTTGGAATTAAGTGGGTTAAACGGTAGCTAAAATGTGCGTTGCTTTTAAGTTTCAATGTTTCCACGAGGCAACGCGTGAGCAGTACTTAAAATATTACATATTTTACAGTCATAGTGTTGATTTACATTTCTCGTCGCGACCTTGGTTAGTCCTAATTCCAGATGTACACATGCGACCTATTATTGCATTACCCTTTTATTTTTCACCTTGTTCCATTATGTAATCAAATAAGCAGACCTACATTTTTGTCCAAAAGACGCTTCCGTTGATTTTTGTTTTCTCGAAATGTTCGATTTCCTGAGTGTTGATTGATATTAACATCGTAAACCTTATAGGTCATAGTTCCATATGTACACAAGTTTGATTCAAAATGTCCCCTTTAATTAATGTATCATTATTAAATCATGTAATAAATAACGCGAATTATTTAAAAAGAAAGCTAATTGGATGTATAGCTAATTGAATACATCCTTTCCTAACAGCACGCTGCGAACGTTCGAAAATATTTCAGTGTCACTATTCGCACACGATAATGTTAGGGTGCATTTATTAAAGTAGACCTTCTAATTCAGAATCAGCGCTTGGGAGGCTTTTCCTCCTGATAACCATTTGCATGAAACACAAGTACCTAGAGTAAAACATGATTAAGGAGATCTTTCCTTTTCATACCCATGTCCAAAACATTTGACTGATCTCCCCATTGAAACTCGTCAATCATCATCCTTTAAAATCTTTGTTGTAAACATATTTATTTGATAATTAAGTGTCAATTGTAACTTGTGGTGAGTGTCGCGAGTGTCGAGAAACGGAACATGCGCTTCTTCTTCTTCTTCTTTTATACTTCCCAACGCCCCAGGGTAGGGGCCAACCGGGCAGGGTAGTTGCGCAGATCTTGTTGGCGCGGAAGAGAGTCTGGTTTACTGGTTGCTTTGCTCGTGTGTTGAGGTTGAATTGCTTGCTTGAACTTGTTCTTGTCTTGTATTGTTGTTACTTCTAGCGGCAGTGAGTTCCACTCTGGTATGGTCCGGGGTATGAAGGAGTATTTGTAGCAGTTTTTGTTGGCGTTTATCGGAATGAAGCTGTTTACTGATGTGTTCAGGAGACTCCTTCGGACCGGACGCAAGACCGTTTGCACTGGCACGGCGAGGATATACATGTATAATTATCTATCTATCGAAGTTATTGTTGTTGTTGTTGTTGTTGTTGATGTTGTTATTGTTGCTGTTGTTAAAACGCTGATTTGGGGCTGGACAAATCTCTTTAAACGTACTCTTAGTTTTGTGGGTGTTCATAAACTGAAAAGTGAAAACCATGATGGTGTAGTTCCTATCCACTATTTACGTTATAAACCCCATGACTCATCTGCCCACAACGTCACGTGATATACAGTCGTGTGCACGTGATGTCATGGATTGGGAGTGGGGCGGGCTATCCCCCAGTTTGTTGTACGTAACATTTTCATTTTATTGATTTTATTGATGACATTACCTCCCCTTCCCCTGATAGCGATACAGGAGCTGAATTTAATAATCTACGATACGAAGAACTGACCTTGCAAGAAATTGTGTAAAGGATGTGCAACGGGGGTGATATGTAACAGAAGCGTAGAGCAGGGCTCGAAATTAGCATCGGCCGACTGGTCGGGGGCCACCAAAATTAGTTAAGGGCACATTGCCGTTTTACATTTTACTAGCGCGATCAGGAAACCAAGCATGCCAATTGTGTGTTCTTAAAGTGTGTTTGTTTTCTCTTTGTTAAGGGCTACCTGATTTCAGTTTCAGGCTACCAAATCTTGCACTGTTTTGATTTTACCTGTCTGAGGAAAAAAATTTTTTTCGAGCATTGCGTAATAGATTTGCACTGGGTATATGGATGCAAGAAGAAATTACATGTTCTATGATTTCACCATAATTTCAAGTTGCACGCATATTAAATGCTGTTGATCTCAGCTCAAAACGGAGGGCGGTGGAGTTGCACTGCCCCGTTGCCGACTACGCCAATGACGGACAAACAGGCATATCACTCTACAGTACATTAACTTCCAACGCATGTGATCCATAAAATGTCAAACCCTTTCAGTACGATGATCGTGCTATGTGTGCAGAGTAAATCAGTCGTAAGCTCATGGCCCAGCTCTGAGAAGTTTAACTTGTTCCCTGCTAGATTTTGCCATTTCCATAGAGTTAAAGGGACAGATCCACTTTTACAAAACGTCTGAACAGCTTTCAGTTGACGGATAGGGATCAATGTAACACGCAAAAAAAAAATCAGAGCGAACAGCCCTCTAATTTGGATTCTACGAATGAAAAACGAATGCGTCCCTCCATTTAAACTATATATCGGTCAATAAAGGAGTTCAACTGATTTAGCATAATATTACAACAATATAGTACTAATTCTCGTAAAGGTATTGTGAAGCCGACATTTGTTAACGTATGTCACGGAAAAAGATCTCCAAAAGAAAGAATATATAATTACATGTAGTCAGTTTAAGCGAAGTTTGGGTATTTTGCTTGGTAAACGCTCACACATTAGTACTTATGCGCGGCTCACGTAGCTAGCGGGGGTCACGTAGGGGTCATGCATACCGATCTGGCGCTCCGTGAAATCTATGTACGAACTTACTCACCGGCCAAAAATACGTATGTACATAATTAACCGACGTCCCTCAGTTTATTCAGTTTTAGGTCTATAACTCCACGAAAAAGAGATTTCAAGCCCTAATTTTTTCAGGCATGCTATTAAATGACATTTCCTTTCATATAAGACAATAACCTCGCAACTTTTGAATTTTGGCTTGCAAAAGTGGATCTCTCCCTTTAATACAGGGCCCACAATGTTCCAGTTGCCAATGGATTACAGGGGCCGCGGAAATGTTTTGAAAGTGGGGGAGCTGACCTCATTTGGGCTGTTATTATAGTTATTATTTTGTGCTTATGTATTTCTTTGTTTTAAGCCAAAAAAATGGGGGGGCTGAACCCCCCCCCCCCCCCGGTTCCGCGGCCCCTAGAGCTTGGTTACATGTACACACAGTGTGCATTACTCTCTAATACACGCGATCCATGGAATTGAACCCTTCCAGTCGTATACGTATGCATTACATAATATGTGTACAGAATACGAATGGAATGTTCATGGTCTGGTCTTGAGAGGTTTAAAGGTGGTTCGGATTTGTAAATCATACGCGCGGTGCCATCTTGCGAACGCCTTGCGCACGGCGCGTAATGCGCACTGGCTCATTGTTATGTAGTGCGCACAAACTAGCTAATTAAAAGTGTGCGCGTGATGTCATGGATTGGGAGGGAGGGGTGGGTCGAGCTGTCCCTTGCGTACCTTTTTTATTTTATTAATTGAATTGATGACATTACCTCCCCTTCCCCTGATAGCTACAGGAGCTGAATTTAATAATCTACGATACGAAGAACTCACCTTGCAAGAAATTAAGAAAAAGTTGCTGTGTAAAGGATGTGCAACGGGGGCGATATGTAACAGAAGCGTAAAGCAGGGCTCGAAATTAGTATCGGCCGACTGGTCGGGGGCCACCAAAATTAGTTCAGGGTACATTGCCATTTTACATTTTACTAGCGCGATCAGGAAACCAAGCATGCCAATTGTGTGTTAAAGTGTGTTTGTTTTCTCTTTGTTAAAGTGATCCAGGTAAAGTGTCTAACTCCACGAAAAATACTTGGAGCTTCCTCGTTTCTCTTCTGCCGTGTTGTTTAGCTTCTGGTAAGAGAAGAATAAAATAGGGTTCGATTTTTTCAAATTAGTATGAAGATAATTATCATTGAAAATCATTATTTCAAAAGCGTTAGCTAACGGTTTTGATAAAAAGTACAATTGTCGTCGCTGAACACGTCCTGCCAGCGCGCGTGGGAAATTTTCCCGACCCACTGAACTTTGAGCCTAGCGTGCGCAAATTCCATGAATTCCGTACCGTCTGTATCTGTATACACGGGTGCGGATATCGTCAAGATCAAACGGATGATTATTACTGCGACAAATCTACAACAGACCATCAGTATTCGGTGATAAAATATTAACTCAATATTCGTTTTTTTCACTAGGTAAACAGTGTTCTTTTTCTTTCAAACTTTCACAAATCTTTCAATTCTGCTTTACAATGATAATGATATAGGATTGAAGTCTCAAATGTCAGTTTGTGCAATATCTGACACTTTACACGGATCACTTTAAGGGCTACCTGATTTCAGTTTCAGGCTACCAAAACTTGCACTGTTTTGATTTTTACCTGTCTGAGGAAAAAAAAAACTTTCGAGCATTGCGTAATGGATTTACACTGGGTATATGGATGCAAGAAGAAATTACATGTTCTATGATTTCACCATAATTTCAAGTTGCACGCATATTAAATGCTGTTGATCTCAGCTCAAAACGGAGGGCGGTGGAGTTGCACTGCCCCGTTGTCGACTACGCCAATGTAGGACAAACAGAGACATCACTCTACAGTACATTAACTTCCAACGCATGTGATCCATACAATGTCTAACCCTTTCAGTACGATGATCGTGCTATGTGTGCAGAGTAAATCAGTGGTAAGCTCATGGCCCAGCTCTGAGAAGTTTAACTTTTTCCCTGCTAGATTTTGCCATTTCCATAGAGTTAATACAGGGCCCACAAGGTTCCAGTTGCCAATGGATTAGGGCTTGGTTACATGTACACACAGTGTGCATTACTCTCTAATACACGCGATCCATGGAATTGAACCCTTCCAGTCGTATACGTATGCATTACATAATATGTGTACAGAATACGAGTGGAATGTTCATGGTCTGGTCTTGAGAGGTTTAAAGGTGGTTCGGATTTGTAAATCATACGCGCGGCGCCATCTTGCGAACGTCTTGCGCACGGCGCGTAATGCGCACTGGCTCATTGTTATGTAGTGCGCACAAACTAGCTAATTAAAAATGGCGACCGCTTTGTAGCATCCCCACACATGACGACCTTTAAAGTTATACACACGTACACAAAGTATAGTTTTCCTGCGTGCATTCCCTGGCGTAAGCAGAGAAGCCATAGAGAGGGGGAAGTGACAGTGACAGTGGTAGCGATAGGGTTGGCGGTAGACGCGAAATGATGACAGAATTAATTTGGCTGCGTTTAAATACAATTGTCTATTAGCCCAGATTCAGTGGTATACGTGTTGCAGGGCTAGGGCTTTGGTCACTAAAGGCCCGGTCACATATCACCGGATATCGTTAACGGACGCCCGACGGATAGACAATTTTTGAAATCAAACTATCCAATGGTGAAAGACGTCTCCATTGCTTCACGTCCAAAACATTCCGCCGGATAGAACAAGGTACCTCGCCTGACAAGAAATGCATACGAACGGAGACGAACGGATTAACAAATGTTGCTCTCCGTCGGGCGTCCGTTTACGGGTGATATGATATTATACATTGCCACATAAACACAACATCTCTCTATACATGAATTGAAGACATTATATAGCCAGCTAGCAATATAATTAACCCACTCCCTTCAAGATTCCGAAATTCCCATTGACTTTATACACAGCTCACCATGTTCCCGACGGCATGGGTTTAAACGTTTTCGAGGTAGCGTAAAGTTATCCTTTGTCTATACGTAGTAGGTTGATCATATTTAATTGAGATATCATGGTTATTAGTCGTCGGTTATTAAAATGTCATACAATTGTTGTCATTTCACCTATTTCGAGCATCCAATCAAAAAATATTTAGGCGCCGTTAAATCCAGCCTAAACAAAAGGTGCCAATTTTACGAAGACATATTTCTCTCAGGTGAGCTGTTGCATCTTAGAGTGGCATGTCCAGAAATATATTAATATGGAGGCATATCTGATGCGCTGATGCGGAACGAGGGGTGTATTGTAGGCCTATATAATGTACCAAAGATAGCATATGCATCAGAATATGGCGAGGCCTTACTGTCTAATCATAGCCACGTTTTATTGATAGTCATTGTTGGTTTCATATCGGGGATTGGGGGGGGGGGGGGGCGTTCGCCCTATGCGGTTCCTGGATACGCCTCTGAACGAATATGGGAACAGAGTTCAACATCGTAACGCATGGTCTATCGTGACGTCATTGTTGGATATATCTGATGTCGAGCCTCTCTATTAGACAAACTATAAATCAGGGTTTATGATTGTGCTGAATGATGTAGGCCAGCATAGGGCATAACCGGGGTCCTACCCTCCCCCGGAGCCCCTGTTAAGAGAGCAAAAAAAGAAGAACCAATGAAATATAACACGATGGGCAAATATTGATACCTTTGCTATGCAATGTACATTATGCCCCCCCCCCCCCCCCCCCAATGTTATATCTATTACGCCCCTTTATTCCCCATGTACTGTATGTTAAAAATGTCTGGCTAAGGCAATGATGACGATATTTGTATGATATAATGTTTATGTTATGTTGCTATTATCTGTTGTCGGGATTTTACATTATCATTGTGTTCATGCCTTTCCTAAAGGAAATATGGTATACGCCCCCCCCCCCCCCCCCCCCACACCCCAAAAAAAAACATGCCAACGTCGGAGACTAACGCTGAAAATAAATCAAACTTAAAACTGTAACCCATTTTTATAGCTTGGAGGTGACTTCTGTGAGAAGATGTCTTCACCAAAACCATATACAGTCAAACCCGCATCTTAGTGGCCACCTGTCTATAGCAGCCAACCTGCCTGAAGTGGCCACTGAAAGTGATCCCTTGCACAGAAAAAACAGTGTTCTAGAATCTGTCTATAAAGGTCACCTGTCTACAGTGGCCACTTTTCCCTTGGGTGGTCACTATACACAGGTTTGACTGTATACTGACCCATTGGATAGCCGTCCATATTATAGTCACCTAGCCAGGAGGTATATGACAACAGATGGACACACAAAACAACAGTTTGGACTCCTAGACACCTAACCAGAAAAAGAGGGAGACAAAGCAGAAGATGGAGGGATGATTTAACTGCACAAAATGGCATTGCTTGGCAGAGAATAGCTCAAGATAGAACAAAATGGAAAATTGGTGAAGAGGCCTTCCTCCTGCAGTGGAGTGAAGTAGGCTGAAGAAGAAGAAGAAGATATAGTCACACTTATAAAGCCAAACAAAGCCAAACTTTGCTTGTATACCTCTTCATTGTCGTGAAAGTTTTTATCCGATGTCGAGATTCCGTTAAACAAATTATAAAATAATACATCGTTGACGTTTTTTCATATAACCCTTCCAGTACTACGGTGTATGAATAACCAAGAGTCGCGGGGTTAAAGGGACTGCGCCATTGTGTCAGTGTGGAGGTCGCCATGTTGTGCGCACGCAGCGGCACGCTCGGAAGTTTCTAAAAGTTTCAGAAATGAAAATACACTCTCATAAAGCGTTTGAAGTTATATGATAAACCATTTATAGCAGTAATACCTTTCTACAGGTAGGCTATCGTCTGAATTGTTATGATGATCTTGGCCAGATAAAAAAAAAAACATAATAAACAAAATACATACTTTCCATGCAGTTGTTAATTATATATCTAACTTAAAGGAGGGGGGAAATACCGGCTTTGATTCAGGTTTATAGCTTTTAATATGTGCCTTTATTGATATATCACACTCTTTTTTTCAAAGAAATCCTTAAGTTGGGCAAAAAAGGTAAATTTCATGCAACTTTTTTGCTTTATTTCGCATCGGCGTTCCATGCTCCTAAAAAAGTTATTTATAGCAGAGCGGGAATGTGCGCACGTGCAACCCGGATCATGACATCACAAGCAGACCACAACGTGCAGGAACGTGCATGATTTACATGCAGAGCCTATGACTTGCTAGAAAAACAAACTCGTTTTTGCTTATAAATTGAGGCTTAACTGAAAATGCCTAAGAATTGCTAAAAAAAAATGAATTGTATCAGAATGCAGCTACACCTCTAAGTGTATATCGTCCATGATATAAACTTAAACAAATGTTGGCAAATATAAAAACAAATGGAAATAATATCTCTCTGCCAACGTGAGTATTGCACACAGCGTGTACGTCTATGACCGAGCTATTAAACTGCGATTGCCTGCATGTGACGTCACAAAGATGACGTCATTTTTTTCCGCTCGGACTCAGTTTTTTTACGGGGGTTCCGAAAGTGAATTTTCAAGTTGATTTTTTTATTTTACCGGGTTTTCCCACGTGGAAAATATGTTTTTATTAGTAATCTTCATGAAAATGTACCTTAGATACAGTAAAACACAATTTTGAGGCAGTTTTCTTGTCAACATACCTTTAATGTATAAACCATATTCGGCATAAACATGTCTTATTTAAGGCATTTGTGTTCGTTTTAGTATCTACATTTTGTTTGTTCGCTGTTGGCAGTGTATCGCACCCTTATGTCGGCTCATTGGGATAAATTAGCTTCTTTATAGAAAACTCAATCATTATGGTTCAGTAATATCTTCCTTCGTTTTTCACCAAGTCCCACGCGAATTATTACGCATGGGACTGCGGGTCGATGTTGCTCTAATAAGTACGTGAATAATATATAGTGTGTTCTTCTGTGTACAACAAAAAATGAAGTGCAACGACCCGGGATGTGTTGCACAAAGTCTGCACAAAACCCATTGGACTGAAATACTCGAAATTGATTGGCTAATATAGGCAGGTTACATTTAATCCGATCATGTGTGATTTTTGTGCGATGGTGCCTCTGTTCCATATGGGTCAGTATTGCGTTTGTTTGGTGTAAGAAATAACGCCATTCCATCCATCCATTATTCTACCAATTAAAACGACATCAGATTTGAGGAAATTCAACCATACTTGAAAGATAGGAATACATATATGTTTTTACAAAAACAGGTATTATAATGATTTGGTTCGTAACATTGTTTAAGACAATTAAGTACTTCACTTTGTAGGAAAAGCAATGTGCAATTATATATTCGATGTACTTAGTGGCGTAGCTACGCCCCCCCCCCCCCCCCCCCCACCCCATTTCGCTTATGAATTTGCCTCCCTGTTGTCCAATGAACGGAGATGCCTGTAAAGTGTCTAACTCCACGAAAAATTACTTGGAGCTTCCTCGTTTCTCTTCTACCGTGTTGTTTAGCTTATGGTAAGAGAAGAATAAAATAGGGTTCGATTTTTTCAAATGCCCCTTTAGTATGACGATATCTATCATTCAGCTAAAGAGCGTTAATGAACGATAACCTCATACACGTCATACAGTAATTCGTTGTAAAAACTGACGCATATTTTCGCTTTTTTAACCAGGAAAGCAGTGTTCTTTTTCAATGAAACTTTCACACATCATTCGGACATAATACTTACAATGATTTTGGTACAGGATTGAAATCTCAAATGGCATTTTGGGCAATATCTGACACTTTACAGCCTGTAAAGTGTCAGATATTGCCCAAAATGACAGAATTATGATGTGAGTTATTTATTTAAAGGTGCACCTGTAAATTACAGGTGCACCTTTAAATAAATAACTCACATCATAATTCTGGGCGCACACTGCCACCACCCCACAACCTCCGCCAATTGAAATATCGCCCCCTCCTCCCTCTTCACCTCTCCCGAAATTGTTTTAACCCTGACTCCGCTCCTAAAAGGGGAGTAACTTGTCAAATAAAATCATATTGCAGCCAAATTGTAATAAAGCTACCACTATCATTATAATCGTCTTTGGAATCATACTCATTTAATACTAAGATACATCTCTTGAAATAATTATGATTAATGGCCCTACTTTTTTTTATTAATCTCATTGTTTCCCATGGCATGATTTCATTACAGTGGTCTATGATTGTTAAAAACAAATCGTAATCGGTTGTTGCATGATTATGTAAACATTCGCATGTACTCCAAAACATCGCACACCTATAGTACATAATACCATGTTACAAGTTACCATTTGTAATTCAGCGCTCCATAGCGACATCAGGTAGACAATTAACCAATAGCATACGGGATATTACAATTCCCAAAGGATTAATACATAACACACCAGGTACCCGTATGTAATGGGTTTAACGCATACCCCTCCTCGCATGCTCAAAGTCATGTGGCGAGTTATATTTGCATTAGTAATGAGTTCTTCTTTGTTCTTGGGTCGAAAGGAATGCGAACGGGGCATAAGTATATCAGATTTCGAATGTGTGACGGGACCGAAATTGTTTTAAAGGTCGCATGTTAAAGGGTATAATTTTTTTTTAATTTGTCTGAAACGTTTTGCAGGAGATGATTTCCTTAAGTTTTGATGTTAGGAACGTGTGTATCAAATAACCTTACATCATGCGCTTGAAGACATCATGCGTGTAGATGTAGAGAGGATACTGTTAAAGGGATCTAGTAACACTGTCTAAATCCTCAAAACTTACTTGGAACTCTAGCGGTTCTGCTATACCTTGTTATATTCGTATTAACAATAGAAGCATGGGACATGAATTGGTTTATGAAATTTCCCTTTCGTTGAAAATACATTTATGATTGAAATGTTTTAAATTTGAACTATCCACTGGATAGTCATAACCGTGTACAAAGTCAGTGCAATGAGTTAGTGAATAACTCTTTGTATTTTTGTTCATTACTCGGCCATATAACGTCCATTTAACTTGACATTGTCACACAACACCCAGTGGATATACCAATATGCATTGTATCAACCATTCATCACTTTTTGCACATGTCAACAAAGTTACTAGATCCCTTTAAAGATGAAACGCAGCGGTTCGCCAGGTGTAACTAGCCTAGTGAGTTAGTGCGTATTTCGCAATGTGCGTGAGGCGTACGCAAGCTGGCACCGCGTGTCTGATTTACGAATACGATATACCTTTAATGAAATGAAAAGGAACGGAAATATCAAAAGAAAAACAAATCCATGAAATTATTTCAGGGCAGAACGAGTTTCACATCTAAGCATGATAACTTTAGGCCTATATTAGTTTTCTTTTCAGTTTATTTTTGATGGCACAAAATGTAATCACTAATACAGGCTTATTTCAAGAACACATTATGGTATAATTATTAGGTACAATTATTCTTGGAGTATGAGGTATACAAATTTACCATTGTGCTTTTTTTGTTACGTGTATATAATGGACAGAATAATTTATGTCATCAATGCTGGTTTCTTTTTACTGACACGATAAAAGAGTGCGCTTTTCTTTATACCAATATTGTTTAGAGTATGACATTGCAAGGTTTATATAGCAATATTTATATACAGTTTTGAACGTCTTATAGTCGAGAACTGTGGGTGTGTTTATCTTGTCTTGTTTTGCTCATAATATTACGACTCAGCGGACGCATCCGATATCGAGTTCACAAAGCAACACCATAAATGTTTGTCCATCATTAATTAATGTATGGAAGTCCCAAATTTCACACTGGACGTCAATGTGTTTAACACATAAACAGCATTAATACAATAATGTACTTCAGACTAACATTAGTTTATCGAGAAAATGATAACATTGAAACCCGTTTCAAAACGCTGATTATGAGCTTAACGAGAGTATAAACACACCCATAATAAGTAATTGATCCCCTTTTCGTGACTGAACCGACAGTACTCGTAAAATATCCAGGGTAGTTTTTATCTCGTTGGCCGCATGATGGCGCTCTTTTTGTTTGTTAAATATTTCGGATGAATTTCACTTATTATCTTTATTTGATATTACTTATGTTCTGAATCCTCTCTGAGTAGAGATACCGATTATTCCCATGATAATAGTGCAATATTGTGTGGTTGATCCTATAAAACGTTCTCCTCCTATTTAATAATTAATATAAATTACAGGTTATATTCAAATCGTCGACTGTTCTGTGTTCTTTTACTCTACTCGCATCAATAACTGTTGTTACAATGGTTGTTATCGTGTATTAAATCATCCTTTGCCTCTTTCTTTTCCCTATTTCTGTGCCAACCTACATGTAGTATATGTACAATTTAGGTTATGTCCAGTCATATCATTATTATATGAAATGTTAATTTAAACCCTCTATTTTCTCCTTACTTTTCTCTTTATGCACCAACCTATGTACAATTCAGGTTACGGTCATATCGCCCCACTCACCGTACCGGGACAACTGTTCTGCATGCTGTACGCGCTCATCGGAATTCCCCTCATGTTGCTCGTTCTGACCAACGTTGGCCGAGTGATGGCGACATCGGCGAGACTGCTCTACCGAATGTACCAAAGTCGACTCTGTCGTCGGTGCTGCGGGAAAAGCCGCGGGAAGAAGAAAAGGCGGAGAACGGCGAAAAAGAAACTAAAGAGAAAAGGTGATTATTGTCAAATATCTTCTTTCGAAAATGGTCACTTGTTTTGTTTTGAATACATTTATTAAAAGAATGTTTGTTACTCTTGCATGAGGACATAGAATCACAAAATTTATTTAATTAAAGGGATCAAATCCTCAAGACTAACTTGGAACTCTAGCGGTTCTCATACCTTATTGTATGTGTATTAATAATAGAAGCATGGGACAGGGTTCGGTTTGTCGAATTTCCCTATCGTTAAACAGATATTTACGATTGAAGTGTTTGGATTTTTAATTAACTACTGGATAGTCATAACCGTGTTCAAAGTCAGTGCATTGAATAGTGAATATTACTTTGCATTTTTGCTCATTACTCTGCCATATAACAAAAATTTTATTTGAAATGTTCACACATTACTAAGTGGACATATCAGATCACAACAATGCACATGGTATCAACCACTCATCACTTTTTGCACGTGTCAACAAAGTTATCCTTTTATTTATAGAAAATTTGTATTTATAAAAAAATCCTTCATATGATAAATATGTTTGTGCATGTTGTTTGAATGGAGGAGAATAGTTGTTGTCAGACAATGTATGATAAGACATGTTTGGTATTCGGTTTCGGTTTGTCGAATTTCCCTTTCGTTAAAAAGATATTTACGATTGAAGTGTTTGGATTTGTAAATCCACTTGGTAGTCATAGCCGTGTACAAAGTCAGTGCAATGAGTAAAGGCCCAGTCCCATACTGACGATTTTCACGGCGAATCGCAACGATTTGACATTCGTCGAGAAAATCGCTTAGGTCGTGTTGCATCGTGTTACATCGTATCGGTTCTTCCCCCAAAACCGTTGCACATCGTGAAGAAAATCGTGAAAGTGGAGCCGAAATCGCCGTCTTCAACTGTTCAAAACAATCGCCACGCCACGACGATTTTCACACAAAATCATTGTATTTACCGTTGCATATTCGTGTCAAGTCGTTCCACATCGTTTTTCGTTTTTCGTTTTTGAACTGACCATGGGCGTAGAGACATACGTAATACCTATTCATCACGAGGGGAGGGGTGAATGAATAGATCATCCCCTTGTTGAATGGTATCAATGACAGATCTACCCCCATGGAACTGACTCAAACAAGTCCGATTGTTCATATTGTGCACTGCCCGATTGTTCTATAAAAAGAATGTGAGGAAATCGTTGCGACATGGCGATAGTTTTGAACCGGTTCAAAACATTCGTTGTGCTAACACGATTCATGGCGTTCTTCGCGATGCGCAACTGTTCGAAGAACGAATTACAACGACTCGCAACGAACTACAACGACTCGCGGCGACTCAAGCGATTTTCTCCACGAATGATAATTCGTTGCGAGTCGCCGTAAAAATCGCCACTATGTGACCACAACTTTGTTTCTGCCACGATTTTTCTACCGCAATGGTTAAAGACAAAAGAAGGACGAACTGACTCGTTGAACAACGACGAAAAACGAATATTCGTCTTGGATCGCCGTACAATTATTCCCAATTCGTTGTTAAATCGTGGCTAAATCGAGTCGATTCGTTCTATATAGTAAATCGTTGCGAGTCGTTGCGAGTCGCCGTGTAATCGTCAGTATGGGACTGGGCCTTTAGTGAATATCACTTCGCATTTTTGCTCATTACAGTACTCGGCCATAACATACATTTAAATTGAAATGTTCATACATTACTAAGTGGACATATCAGATCACAACAATGCACATGGTATCAACCATTCACCACTTTGTGCACGTGTCAACAAAGTTATCCTTTTATTTATAGAAAAATGTTCTTTATAGAAATATTCCGTTAAATTTTGTATTATTGAATGATAATTAGTAGGTGATATTGCCTTCATATGATAAATATGTTTGTGCATGCTGTCTGAATAGAGGAGACTAGTCGTTGTCAGACAATGGCCCCGTTGCAGAAAGAGATAAGTTCCAATTAATCGTAAGTCAGATCACGTGTTCTAGATGCGCAAATCTGATTGGTGGAAACGCGTAAATTTTCTGACTTACGATCAATCGTAACTTACAATCGATTGTATCTCTTTCTGCAACGGGGCCATTGTATGATAAGACTGAATAACATGGTTGGTATTAGTTATCATTCTTTGCAACCTAAATAGGTATTCCTTATTTTTGTTTGTTTCGTTTTGTTTACAGGGAGCGCCAAGGGAACGAAGAAGACGAAAGATAAAAAGAAGCAGCGCAAGGGAAGCAAGAACACTGTCAATAAAAAGGGGTCACAAAAACCGCGACAGACAATCGTCAACATGGACAACAAGACCAAGTTGACAAACCAGCGCCCCATATCGCTCAACATGGAGCTAGTATCGACGAACGACCCGCGTCTACCGCCCCCATACGACGAGTCGAACGAAATGGCGGGTAAACTCGCGGAAGAGCGCTCCCTGGATGCAATAGACATTGAGACCGGTAGCTCGCGGCGCAGCCTCGGGAGCCTGCCCCGCCAGCAGTCCCTCATCAATCTACCTCGTCCGATCAGCGTCGAGATTGGCGAGGGTTCGGCGAATGATATCCGCAGCGATGCCGTGTCGCTGTGCACGATGACGTCAGAGGTGGACCGGCGATCGCCGTCAATAATGACGAAGAGCGAGAGCTACGAGTCGGCTGACTCACAGCCGTTCCCCGCGGCAGGTCGCACGGAGTCGTCAATCGAACTGAGCAGCAATATGCAGAACAAATCGTCTTTCCCACGACAGCAGTCGTGCATCGAGTTCCGAGAGTTCGATAAGGGTGGAGCAGGAGGAGCAGGAACATTGGAGGAAGAGGAGGATGAGAGAAGGGATGGGGATGGGAGCGAGGGCGACTCGAGTCGCACCCCGTCGTCAGAACAGATGAGTATATCGCGGCAAAGCTCGTCGGTATCGCGGCTAAGCCAGCAGGGCACACCCGATTCGCAAACATTGCCGCGCTCCAAGTCGGATAAGCGGAAAAAGCGGCAGTCCCGTTCCCGCGGCGGGACTCCCACAAAGGGTGGGTCCAGCAGCACGCTCAACAGATCCGGCACGCTGCGCGTCAACAACCACAAACATACAAGCAATACGTACCAGAGGAGGTGGCGGGCCAGGAAAAAGGTCCTCATGAAGCCACCAACGCTAAAGACATTGCATCATCATCGTAACCTGAGACTTATAGACTCTGCGCTGGCGATACGCCTGGCGACGTATGATAAGATGATGGGCAGCTCGCGGGAAGACCTTGCCTTGGTGCTGCCCGAGTTCTCGTGCGGCGAGAACACCAAACTCTTAAACGACATCGCCATGAAGGGATTCGACCCGCGGCCGCCTCCGCCCCCGCCTGAAACCGAGCAACAACAGCGCGAGCGGCTACGCAAGGGTAAGGGCGGCGGCAAGCGGCGGAAGACGAAAGGCCGGCGAGGAGGTGTTGATGATGACGAATTGGGAACGATATACGAGGGTAGCGAATCGGACGCGAGTGAAGGGCGAGGCGTGCGGGAACTTGAGGTCGCGGACATACCAATGTGGCCTGTTCTTCTCCTCTTATTCGGCTACATTACCGCCGGTGCCATGTTCTTCTACATTGTCGAAGAAAACTGGAATTTCTTCGACGCGTGGTACTTCTGTTTCATCACGCTTACAACAATCGGTTTCGGTGACTTAGTGCCGGACACCTCCTTAGTCAGTCTAATATCTTGTTGCGTATACACGATGATAGGTATGGCGGTCACTTCCATGTGCATCGCCCTCATCATGAAGAAGTTCGTCTTCATCGTGAAGAACTTTGGTCGAAAGCTCGGTATCATAAAAGATTAACCCTCGCAGTATCATGCCTTTAAATAGCATTTGATAAATCTCACATAACGTGTCATGGTACTGAGAGGTTTATTTAAAGGGAATAGGTCGTCGAATCAAGAAGGCGGCGCTTTCCAAATATTCTCTGGGCAGCGCCATGTTGCTGTTACCAGGCCGCTTCGTGCGTAAGCGCGTGCTTCGTGCGTAAGCGCTATTACTGCCTGTATTTAGTGTACAAAAGCTATTGAGTGTGATTTGCTATTTGACATGACGCCTCCCTGTGAACTTTTCGAAAGCGCCATCTAATGTTATACGACCTAGTCCCTTTAAAGGATAAGTTTCCCCACCAACAATATACTTTTGATTATGTTCTCTATGTATAAAAACACAATATCATGCCAATATTTCTAACATTTACCCTGGGAGCAAGGGTAGGAGCATCATTCAAGTCACTAACAGTATGGGCTAGTCCGATTCATCGTTAACAGCATGGAGGCTGCCGTTGCATTTTTTTAACCCGGATTTTTAATTGTTCGCGCTAAAAATGTGACGTCAAAAGTTTATAAATATTAAGTAATTTGAAGGTGGGGAAACTTCTCCTTTAAGTGTGAGCTTCGTCTTCATAGGCTCTAGATAATCTGATTATATTATGATATTTTCAAGGTAACAACATGAATAGAATTTGTTTTAGTTTTATATGCTGCCTGTGTAACTTACAGATTTATGCAAATACAAAATATTATATGAAATTATATCAAGTCAAAAAAAAAAGTTTCAGCCTTAGAGGCTGAATTTTTGATTATTTTTTAGATGAAATAATTATGTTGTGATGTGGGTAAATGTTTGTAATGGGCTCATTATCTGAACCCCTCGAACTAAAAGTTCAAATAGTACAAATCTGCTCGATTATATCTCTCTTATTATTGAACCGCTGTTATTACAACGTTAACATAAGATAGCCCATGTGATTCCCTTTAACAATATAATTATATTACGTTAAATAATCATATTGATATGAAAATTGTATTTGTGTAGTATTTCCACAGCGAATAAGGTGATCTGAAATGACATTGTTGATATTGTGTTGTTAATAATAAATTTGTAGGCTTACATGGAAATAGCGTCATCGAATACAATATTACATAACCCGATTGACCCACCCCCCCCCCCCCCCCCCTCCTAAAAGGAGTAAACAAAAATCATCCAAAATTTCAGCTATTATACACTTAAACCCATTTGTAATTAATGGGATATTATTGAAAATGGAAATGAATAAACAGTCTCTCCTAGTATACACCAAAACATTACTGCAATAATACTAATACAACAATAATAATAAGCGAGCTATCATCGAACTAAGTTTCCGCATTTTTGTAGGAGTTTATACGACATTTAAAATGCAGTGATATAAATTTGCTATTGTGATAAATATTTATACCATTATTAAAAAAATTACTTTGTGAAAGGTTATAATTGTATTGATGAAGTTTATGTTATGAAAGAGAATTTATTACACAACATATTGCAGTAATCGCTGTAATAAATCTGATATAATTGAAAAATAAAAGACAAATGTGTGGGTCCTGGAAAAGATAGGAACAGACTTGACAATCAGAAGGGGAATCATGGAAAGAAAACTAAACTATTTTGGGCACATTGTTAGGAGATCTGAAGGTGTAGAGAAGCAAATAATGCAAGGAGCAGTCGAAGGAAAAAGGGGTAGAGGTCGTCCACCAACATCTTGGACTGATGATATTAAGAAAGTGTCTGAACAAGGAATGAAAGGTGCAACACAAATGGCAGGTGAAAGAGTTGCATGGCGTGCTCTCGTGAAGACCACAGCAGCGCTTTACAGCGCCACCTGAAGTTGATGATGATGA
>JBAMJV010005314.1:0-49602 GCA_037951105.1 Echinarachnius parma | reverse complement strand
GGTATATTCGTTTTATTACTTATGATATGATGTTATGAAGGGTAATATATAAACACTCGAGGTTGTGAAATATCATGAATGAGAGCGAGCGGAGCGAGCTTGAAAATTTTAGCCATTACACAGCGCAAATTGCAATTTGTTTCAATATAATTGTATGGGTATATTCGTTTTTATTACTTATGACATGGCGTTATGAAGGGTACTATATAAACATCCGAGGTTGTGAAATATTATGTATGCCCCCAATTTTAGCAATCTCACAGCGGCAAATCCCCAAATCGCGGAGAAATTGAGGAAGATAAGAGGGAAAAGGAATAAACGCAAAAAGGGACCAATGTCTAACGGTTTTGTTAATGAAAATGGGACCCATGTCTAAGGATATTTTTTGAAAAAATCACCCTTCCCAGCGGCACATCCCGTATACCCAATATACTTGAGTACCCCCCCCCCCCCCCTCCCCTATCCCCCGAGATCATATGCCCGTGGACACACTAAAACACACGCTGTTGATCCCATGTGTATCTCCTAGTGGAACTGTTGTTTCTGGCGTACACTGTCTGGTTAGGTGGATCTGTAAATGATGCGCTTGATGTAGAAGGATCATTTTCAAGATGGGGGCAAAAGGTTCTCAGCATTATCTTACATTTGCTTTGATGGATCTCTATTTGGGGTGGCTTTTTACTTCAACATTTTCTGACAAACCAAAACCAAAATCAGCAAAATTGTTTCGTTTATTTGCTGACTTCTCCACCCCCCCCCCCCCCCCCCCCCCGGCCCACCACCTGGATCCGCCCTGACCCCCTTACCAGTGAAGGGCGGGAAGAATGGTGTGCAAATAATCGTGTCCTATATAAAGGCCTACGTTGGAATTGAAAGCAAATTTTAAAAATAGAATGAAGAGGTGACAAAAATGGCCGAGAAAATCTATATAGGCCTAACTAGAGGATTTACGGTGGTGATCTTAATTTGTCACTTTCTTGAGGATATTATTTTGAAAATTTGCGATTGGATGACAAAGTTTTGTGGCATATGCTGTTCTTCGGCTTCCATGATTTTTGTCTTTCTTTCTCCTTCTCGGCATTTATTCATTACTGTACATTTCATATAAATTTACAAGTCGTATAGTTGTTACGATTGGTTACAAACTTCGGATTATGATAACGCGTTACGTAATTACGGACAAAAATGTAATGTCACTTCGATGTTTGTGTTCTTCCATTAGCTGGTGACGATCAGCCTACATGGCATGACATTTATCATCCTCACACCTATTGGCTATTCTCTTCTGTTCTCTTCTCTTTTCTTCTCCCTCGACTTCTCCGCTCTCTCTCTCTTTTGTTTTTGTTTAGGCTGGAAAGGGGTACGGACGAATCCGTACCGGCTCCGACGGGCCTGTGCGTAGTATACATACATTTAATGAATAAATAGAGACAAATGTAAATGTGTGCAGTTCAGAAACACTGATTTTCTCGAAAATTAACCCGGAATGGATTTAGCGCCATTTCCTTCAAGACAAATTTTCGACGCCTGGCCTTGGGTTCGCCAGTGCCCCAGATATTTCATAATGCAACAACTTTCCAAAATCACCAAAGTGATGATTACATGGGTTTGTACAGCATTACTGTACGTGGGAAACGAAATGTGGGCCAAAATTACGTAAACTTTAATGGGGTCCTGTTTCCCCACAGTATAATTCAAATACTAAACAAGTGCACAATCAAATACTGAAATAGTTTTCACAACGGGGTGAAAAAAACAATACCCAAAATGAGGACACATCATTCATACACTTTGTATTTTTTTTCTTAACAATGAAATAAATTCTCAGAAATTGAGCCAGTGGTCAAGGTTTCAAAGATAATTCCAGATAACTCAGTCCAAGTGAAAAGTCCCATAGTGGGCACCCATATTACTGGTTCATAATAATTTATTGAGATTTCAGCTACAAATATTCTTGGCAGCACATTTATAATGATATCCCACAATTTTTCCTGTTTTTGGCCGGTTATTGTAACCCACAGCCTGGATGTCGTACAATACGTGTTGTTCCCTGTACCATGCAACTATTGCCTCTTCTTGATGAAGCTCAAATAAGAAGGATCTCCGGTGACCAGCCATGTTTTTTTTCCCAAAAAATTCAAGCAACTTTTTCTGGACTTGAGTTTTATTCCGGGCGGGTCAAAGTCCAAACTGCGGACGCTCTCGTGGATCAATCTCCGCGAGATCTCGTTGAATTCGGGTGCATTCGCTTTGAACTCGGGCAAGTTCGCAAGACATGCGAGTCGGCCCGACATGCGATCGAGACCGATCTGGGCGGTGCTCACTGTGCGAATCTGCTTGCGAGTTTGCCCGATCGAAGCCGGAGGTCGCCAGATTTGTGAACATGTCCAAAACCTGGCGACCGCAACCGACACCACCCTTGCGGACGCGAGTTACGGCGATCTGGTGCGGCCATTGGTGCCCACTTTGCGACTTAACCACAGATCTCAGGGGATCGCTCCCATTCGGGCAAGATCGCTAGGCGCAGATCGCAAGGTGGGCACTGGGTTTATTTAAAAAAACTCGCAAAGCGTATTCTGATGTCAAGACAAGCAAGAGCGAACAATACGTGGCTCTGATTCTCAACGATGCGCGCATGCGTGGAAATAGGGACAATAGGAAGTCGCCGTGAGATCGCATAGTGGGCACCGAAAAGATCACGTACGCAATGAGATCGGGCTGACTCGCGGCGAACTGGTGCGATTCACACCGAACTGAGATCGCTAGCAACTCGGGATAGATCGCAATCGCAGATCGCCTAATGGGCAGTAGGCTTTAGGGTAAGAGACTAAAGCCTAGTGCCCACTTAGCGATCTGGACCTAGCGATCTAGAGCGATCTTGCCCGAATAGGAGCGATCCCCTGAGATCTGTGGTTTAGTCGCTAAGTGGGCACCAATGGCCGCACCAGATCGCTGTAACTCGCGTCCGCAAGGGTGGTATCGGTAGCGGTCGCCGGGGTTTTGACATGTTCAAAACTCTGGCGACCAGGTCGGTCTCGATCGCATTCGCGGCGATCTGGTGCGATCTGGTGCGGCCATTGGTGCCCACTTTGCGACTTAACACAGATCTCAGGGGATCGCTCCTATTCGGACAAGATCGCATAGGGCTAGCGACCTTGGAATCACATCAGTTCGCAGTGAGTCAGCTTAATTCCATTGTGCACACGATCTTTTCAATTTGGCCTCCTTGGGGTCATAGCTTGGCCCCTCTTTCCACCCATTGTCAAGGAATACAATAACGAGGAATTCAGGCTTGTTTGATTCTGAATTTGTTGGCGAGTCATGGCTAGCCGTTTTAACATTTATTTCCTTATCTTGATATCAAAAGTTACCATTGCTTAACAAAAACAAATCATTTATTGATATCAACAATTAATTTCTTGATATCAAGAAAATAATTCTTGATTCTTACAGGGCGCCTTATTAGAGCAGTTTCGCATAACTGAACATTGAATTCTTGATATCAAGATACCACTTTATGTTGCTAACCAATGGCAATTCCTGATTTCAAGAATTCAACTCCTGGCATCAAGAATTAAATTCCTGGCATCAAGAAATCGAATTCTTGATATCAAGATATCGAACTCTGGATATCATTAATTTATTTCCTGATATCAATAATTAAATTATTGATATTATGAAAACAGAATTCCTGATATCAAGGATTGAATTCCTGATATCAGGAAATATGAACAATTGCCCAAATGGCTTGCCATTTGTGCGATCCCGCCCGACATGCGATCGAGAACGAATTTTTTGAACATGTCCAAAACCTTGCGACCGCAACCGACACCACCCTTGAGGACGCGAGTTACAGCGATCGGGTGCGGCCACTGGTGCCCACATTGCGACTGAACCACAGATGTCAGGGGATCGCTCCTATTCGGGCAAGATTGCTAGGCGCAGATCGCAAGGTGGGCACTGGGTTTATTTAAAAAAACTCGCAAAGCGTATTCTGATGTCAAGACAAGCAAGAGCTAACAATACCTGGCTCTAATTCTCAACGATGCGCGCATGCGTGGAAATAGGGACAATAGGAAGTCGCCGTGAGATCGCATAGTGGGCACCGAAATGATCGCGTCCGCAATGAGATCGGGCTGACTCGCGGCGAACTGGTGCGATTCACACCGAACTGAGATCGCTAGCAACTCCGGCTAGATCGCAAGCGCAGATCGCCGAATGGGCACTAGGCTTTAAGCCTACTGCCCAGCGGTGCAATCAACTATAATTTTTGTTTGTTTCTTTTTCTTTTCTAAATTGTTTTATTTTTTCCCATGTCCCTTCCGGGGCGTTACATTTATATTTTTTCACTCTCATTTTTTAATTGTTTTAATGTCCCTTCCAGGGCATCACATTTTTATTGTTTGACCAGTTGAAAAGTGTACCACATGAAATTTGCGATATTTGATGTTGCGAGATGGCGGATGAGCGCTACGTCATTGACGTTCTAGTTATTTCTAGTTATTTCAGTTCACCTAATAAAAACAAAAGTCTATGATTATTTTGACTATATTATGTGGAACCTCATTTTGTAGCGTAAAACTCTTTGGAACTACATAACCTGTTCTCTTATAGTTTCTGAAATCCACATCGACTTTGTATACAGAGCGTATCAAAAAAAGCGTTACACTTTTGACAATTTTTTCAAAATTACATTTTTATATATTTAGAAGATTTTTTCATGTCGATGGATGCCCAATGGTCTCATCTATCAAGTGCCACTAACAAACCAAATTTTAGTTCACGCTTGGGCGAACACTGACTGTTTTTGTACAGAGTGTAAAAAATGGATTGCGCCAATTAAAAAAAAAAGAAGAGGGACAATTAAACCAGCAGACCGAATAAGTACTCCCATTCAAACAAATTGCTCTTTGCCATGAATTTAAGATTATTTTATGATAGTGTAATCATTTTGTGGCAATTTTCTATCATAATTTAAATGATTCCATTGCTTTATGCATGGGTTAGAGTAAATAAGCCATAGATTGAGAGAAAATAAAAGGATTTGCATCATTAATGACAACATTTCCAGCCTGTCCTCATTAACGATGCAAATCCTTTCATTGAGTGTGACACATACAAAAGATGACCCAGAAGCATGCATGAACGAATATTCATGTTGATAGATTGATGGGCTGATTGGATTGATAGATTGATGGATTGATTGATGGGTTGATAAATGGATGGATGGATGGATGGATTGATGGATGGATGGATGGATGGATGGATGGATGGATTGATTGATTGGTTGATTGGTTGATTTCTCATTGATTGATTGATGAATCGGTTGAATGATTTGAAGATTAATAGATTAATTGATTTGGTACTTTTTGAATGAATGACTGGTGTTATATATTGAGACCATGTGCTTTAGTTACCTTGGGAGTAGTACATGTGGGAGGTGTGCACTGCTTGGTAGCTGGTAGTGAAGTGAGGTCCAATGCTGTACATGCAAAGCACATTGTATTGTAGCATGCCTATTGAATAGAGTGCTCTGCTGTCCTCTGTTGGCCCATATAGGATAACTGCATTCCACAGTAGTTGACACAGCTGTCTATTGTTCAGTGCCTATTGTTAGATTCTGGCAGTAGTCTCAATGTACATATATAACAACTGGCATGTGGTCTTGAAGTAATTACCCATTATTGATTCTCACCTATGCATATAAAACAATGAAATCAGTTAAATTAATGATAGAAAATTGCCACAAAATTAGTACACAATCATAAAATATTATTAAATTTATGGCAAAGAGCAATTTGTTTGAATGGGAGTACTTATTCAGTCTGCTGGTTTAATTGTCACTCTTCTTTCAATTTGGCGCAAGCCATTTTTGACACTCTGTACAAAAACTGTCAGTGTTCGCCCAAGCGTGAACGAAAATTTGTTTTGTTAATGGCACTTGATAGATGAGACCATGGGGCATCCATCGACAGGAAAAAAATCTCATAAATATATAAAAATGTAATGTTGACAATTTTTTCAAAAGTGTAACGCTTTTTTTGATACGCCCGGTAAAACCCTCCTGGCTTCCATAGTTATGGGGTTGAAAATGAGAGCAAAAGACTAATTGGACATGCAATGACCTACAAATATGTTAGACAAATCGGCACATATTAATGTTCGTTATTGAAGCAGCTGCTTTTTTGTGTATTGTTTAATAATATTTGGTCTAAGTTCCAATATCATTTATGATTTGGTCGGGTGTTTATTAGCCTCTAGCACCCGTTGGGCAGTTTGAACTAGTATGCTCCCCTGGGAGTTGAGATGGTGCACAATATAATTGTGTGAGTTTGAACTGTACCTGATGACTAAGGGTAATAAAGCGCCTCTGGCACCCATAGATACATGGCGCTCTATAAATGCTATATATTATTATTAGTAGTAGTATGACAGCACGATTCTTATGGATTGAATAATTTTGTCTAATCTCATTAAATAAACAGGAGGGTGATAGACAAAGTGGAATTTAGACAGTTTATTAGACAAACTTCTTTGTCCTTATGCCTAATGACAAACTGGGTCCAAGCCAGAATGTTGCAGGATTTATGCAACATTCACAAAAGAGAATAAGAAGTTGAAGTGAAACAATAACCAGATAAGTAAAGACCATACAAATAAAAGTAAACATTGGGCAAACATTCATGTTTCCCGCTTTCCTTATATTTACCGGACGGGAATCTTATTTCCTAGGCCGTAATTCCCAGTATTCACCAGCGGGAATTCCCGCCACCGGTATTTCCCGACCAACCCTGCATTAACATCATCATCACCATCATCATATTATTAATAATTGTAAGATTAATTATGGTTATTTTAGAAGTATTAAAACATAAATTAATAATAATAATAATGATAATAATGATGAGAAAAATAATAATAATAATAATGATAACAATCATTATCATCATCATCGGTATATATGCTATTTGTTACATTTGTTATATAATCAAAATACTTCATTTCAAATTGTTGATTTTCCAATGTTGAACTGTGTCGTTCATTTTTTTTGCTGTAATGTGGGATATGTGATATCATAATCAATATGCATCCTTTTTTTTTATTTCAACATTATATGATCCCAGCTGGTTTAGATTATGTAAGACTTGTAAGACTACTTGAAGTTGAATAGCACCTTCCCCCCTTTCATCCTTCAATGCACATAGTGAAAGGAGGCGCCCCCTTTCATACTCAATGATATAACAGGAAGCACAGCTTTATATTGTTCGTGTAATCCTTTGACCTTTGACTAAAAAATCAATAATTTCCCCAAAAGATTGACCATGTAGTTTCCTTAGAAAATTTAGTAAATACGGCCTATATGCATTGACGTATAAGTTTAATTATTTAAAGCCCGAGTTCCAAGTTCCAACTTTTTATGCTTGTGTTAATGCGATAATATAATTAAAAACATATTCGCTAGATTCAAATAGAACAGTTTGCCGTTTTGTCATTTGTAATATTTGGCGAGTTTACCAACGTCTGAAATTAAACAAACAAATAATAAGTAAACATAATGTGTAAACAATAATAATTACATGTAACTCTGCATGACTACACACCTAACGCACCACCCCGTAAGCTAAGTAATATCGTTACTTATTCTGTAAATTATAGGACCATAATTATTCATCTACAGGATACATTATACCCGAAGTATCTTTAAGACTGCTAGGATAATGATCATAATGAATGCTACGAGTATGTCATCATAAACATCCTCCTCCTCCTCCTCCTCCTCCTGATCATCATCATCATCATCATCATCATCATCATCATCATCATCATCATCATCATCATCATCGTTATCACCAACATCAAGGGGGAGGGGGGTTGGTGGATTGGCATCCACTTAATAATGATAATGATGCTAATAATAATACTAATGATAATATAGGTTTTCCCGCTCAATTTCGCGATTGTGTCAATCGAATTGATAACAGGAGCAAACGAATAGGCGCGATTTGCGATCGCCGTACCAAAGCATTATTCGAATTCGTTAATAGGCATTCAAAATCACACCCGGAGCAAACGAATTCGCACAAAGCGCATACCATTTCGTCAATGGTCGTTCAAATTGACACGTAGTATACGTAGACGTCTCTTCGGTCAATCGAATTCGTGAAAAGGCAGCCAATTTTCAAATTACTGCTTTCGATTTAAGAAATGTAAAGATAGATCAGCAATAAATTGGCTAAAAGCAGTGGCGTTTGTATTCAGGTAAACTTAATTCATATTCAGACAAAGCATGTTATATTTGGGAAAAATCAAGTCATAAATTATTCGTGAAATTTATAAAAAGGAATATAATTTTGATAAAGGTAAATTTTGCTTGTAAGGTGAGAATGAGAAAATGGAATTCGAGGAAAAGGACCCTGGCCATCTGGAAATATATAAAATAAATGCTTATAAGCTTCATGTATATCTTTGTTTTCTATAAAGATTCCCCTTTGGCTTATGATGTATTGTTTATCAACTTATTAGGGGTGGGGAGGGGTGATTGTGCCTCCTATATAGCTCCGTGCTAAAGCGTATATCAATGTTCATTAAAGCTAAATGGGGATGTAGATGACATTACAATAGGAAAATCTTGATGATAACAAAATACATGTGTAGCGCCTGTGTGTAGTTGTAGCTACGTGCTGGTTCAGGCCGGGCGTAAACACAAAGAAATATGGGGTGGAGGGGTGGGTGACGATGCAAGAACCGGGATTTAGACCTCTAGCGAGACGGACACCTGAAAAGAGCAGGGAAAGAACACTTCAGGGTTGGGTCACACAATTCCGCAAAGTCTTTATTAACATCTCAAAAACAAACAAATCATCAATACAATCATTTCCAAATCAATCGTATTATAAATCCGAACATGTATCAATCAAGTATACATCCCGAGTTAAACTACACGCGTAGTAACTAATATAAACCCAATTAAACTTCATGCCTCAAAATCATTATCCTTCCTTTATCCTCTCGTAAATAATCCTAACAATTAATCCCCCGTGCCAAAACCAGGCAAATAACCGTACTCTCTAAAAAATGGCTACCACGGCCCATGCCGGGACCAGATACATAGATAAAGAGATAGCGAGAGTGGGGCGAAAAGAGAGAGAGAGAGAGGAGATAAGAACATAAAGACGGGAAAGTCAGTCGAAGCTGGCTAAAGGCTGGTTGACCATCGCACTATGCACATACACTGCTACCAATATGCAATACTGAGAGTCGAAGGGTTTAGTTTCTCGTACAGTGAACTAGTGTGCAACAGAGATAAAAAAAACTTTCTACAGTACCAACACACGCTCCACGCAATATAATATACTTTCAGACCGTAGAAGTGTTATAGTATAAATCACATACAATCATAAACTCTTCGTTTCCTAACAGCACGAATATCTCCCATATCTCAACATATTAAACAATAACAACTTGGCAACATACTAAGACTAAATGTTATTTCGTTTTAACCAAAACATCCAATATCACATTATTCTGTGATGCAGTTTGTATTGTTATACATGGTCAACAGGTACAAATTAAAAAAAATTATACTGATAATGATACTATTAATTATCATAATTATTTATTATGATTAAGGATTCCGATCCCCTCAAGTCGGGTTGTACACATTAAGCGGTCCCGTGTTTTAGCGTTTTGTGCATGATTGTTTGGTGCACATAATTGTTATTGTTTTGATTATTATTATCCCGTTGGAATCCCATTTTCGTTGCTCTTTTTCATTCAATTGTAATTAATGTTATCAATTATAATGGAAGTAGTAGTAGTAGTAGTAATAGTAGTAGAAGTTCTTGTTTATCGGATAATACTTCTCTATTTTGTTTTTATTAGAACCAGTGTATAAAGCGCCACATACGTAGTGTGGCAAGATTGGTAGAGCGCGCGCTTTCCGAACTCGAGAGCAAGACATTTAATCCACATTGCTGCTCTCTACCCAGGAATATAAATGGGTACTTGGTTGGGTGTTAATTAGCCTGGGCGCTATCATATGGTTGCCATTTGCTAGTATGCTCCCCGGGGAGTTGAGATGGTGCGCAAGATAATTGTGCGGGTTTGACCTGTACCTGATGACCAAGGGTAATAAAAAACCGCATAGGGAAATGCAATTTTGCTTATGTGTTATGCGCTATATACAAGTCTTTTATTATCATTATTATACTTACTATTATTAATACATATAATTACAAATTGTTTATATCAATATTAGTACAATTGGTTATAACTCATATTATTTACAATATGTTCATAATCATAACAGGTATTAATATCATTACAATTATACCAATTTGTTATATGTTTTCATTTCTAAAACATATTTGTTTAAAGTTTAAGTTTGGTAGATCTTATCATTATTAAGTTTTATAAACTGGGTGTTGGAATGCAGAAACTCCACCCTCTCATATGTTTACAAATAAATCTAATGTAATTTATGCGATGTGTGTTTATGATAGTACATTGAGTTAAACATGTCTCACTTTACTATGAAATAAAATTAATAATCAAAGCTGTGGGTAAAGTACAATACACACTTGACTGTCTTTATTGGGTACACACAGACTTTTGAAGACCGACACATCTGCCAGAGAGGGCGCTATTAATTTTACACATACTGCGCGGCACGTTTAAAACACACACATGATAGACAATAATGCTTACACACTCACTTTTGAAGACCGGCGAATTATCATTGATATTTTGTCCAGCAAGCATTTTTACCTTCCAGTATCTGGATATTATATTTGATGGTCAACACAGCATCATTTGACAGAGAATGAAGCGATAAGTATTAATATTTGGGGAGAAAATACACCATTAAATAATGTACTGATAGGGACCGAGTGTGTGGGCCGCGTAAGGATTTCGGTCTCTGAAAGTCGGGTATTACACATTAAGCGGTCCCGTGTATGCACGGTGGGTGCATGCGCACACGCACACACACACACACACACACACACACACACACACACACAAGCACACACACACACACATTGATACACACACGCACACACAAACCCACACCAACACATACAAGCACACACACACACATTCGTACACACACACAAACACACACATGCACACGTAAACAAGTGCACATACACACACACATACATGCATAATTTCTTGTTATATGTTATAGCGTGCTCATAGATTTAATTTTATACCACAGTACAGAGTGTTTACAAAAAAGCGGAACCCAACTTCCACCAGCAATATCTTATGTAGTGAACATAGTTATGTTTATTGTCATATATCATCGCAAATTTATTACTCTTTCATTTGATACCATATTTGAAAATAATTGAGCTTGTAGTTATCGAATTGCAAGTATTTTAAACGAGCAATGTTAAAATTGCTTTGCGCACAAGATTTATATCTATTCATCAACACGGTATGATGGTCATTCATTGAAACATCTCCTTGTGTTCGTTTGTCTTGTAATCCTTTTGTTCCGTAAATAAATGAACATGGAGATACTTTTTAAATCATTTCCTTGCCTGACCATGCAACTAACCACTGAACACGAGCACAAACCTATGCGGACAGACATGGGGGTCATGTGGAAGGACATTGGGGATGATTATGGACCATGAACTCTTCTCAAAGTTGATTAAAACTATTGTAACCCGTATGTCACATGTCCCAGGTTCATAAATAAAGAAATCACACGTTGGATCAAATCGTAAGGAAATAATCCGGCAATGCCTTTATTAGCTTGCTGTCAATTAAGGCAATTCAAAATAGCATGTTCATAATCAATGATCACACGCACACAATAATTCATATGCATATAAATATATATGCTAAAACTCAATACTATACTTGGTTCCTTTAAACAAACTTACTTAATTATAATTATCCTAAAGCCGGCATTTAAAGCTTATAATCTAAAATTAAAGTTTATCGCGATTCTAATATTAAAGTTCTGTATATATCATTCTGCGCTATTCGTAGCTGGAAGGTTAACTTGACTGTATAAAGAAGAGATGGTTGCAAACGTCGCGCAGCCGGAAGTGAAGTATATCAGACCCAGTCCGATATCTGCATCATTAAAGATGGGCTATACAAAAGAAATGAAATACAAAGCTTTCTCTAGTACAATACAACATACTAAGTTATAACTACATAATTTATCAAGATATTTAATGCAATCATTTAGCATTTAAACCCTATAGGTTTCTCAATAAAAAGTAATCCCAATTTAGCTTCTCATCTTATTTACTTATCAAAGAACAACATAATGTTAGTAAATATATAATAATGCATGCAATAGTCTATATGGTCAGAATACATTCCATCCAATAAAGTTTTAGTGTCAATCACATTATAAGCCCGTAATGCTGCCGCAACACAAATAGTGAGCTTGTGGCTATCTGAGCGACATGAACAGCATTACTTGATTCAGAGTTCCACAAAAAAATCAACTTTAAGACAGGAATAATAATCGTATCATTATTATTCTAATAATCACTATAATATATATATATCGTGCTATCATCTATATCGCAATTTGGATTAATAGTGCATTCACGCGCAGCTCAACTTTCCTGGAATAAACTGTACCAGTGACCATGTACACTATAAATAGAGTGTTAGTAAACATAATATCATCATTCGTATCCATCCCACTCGGTCTGCATATTATGACTTACTCCCTCAGCCCTGTAATGGGCATCAAAACTACAGTATTTATAGCACAAGGGGTGTTTCCCCGACATAATAATCCATGACCTCAGTATCAGGTCAAACCTTAAAGTGCGCCAATTCTAATGAAAATCACTCTATTTACAATATAATAAGCAGCTTTAATTTGCTTATTCAGCCTAACACATTCATAGCACAATTTTCGTGAAACAATCAAGTTCACATATACATCTGTACACAAATCTAAATGCTCGTCAGACATAATCTATTAAAGTTATGACTCTCATCAAACATTCACTCCAAACAAGAGTTATCAAACAAGAATTGTAGGTATATTGGAATTCTTGGCTAACACTTCATTGAAAGTAAATTATACAAGACTTATTCTACATGCAATTAAATAGACATAATGCATATAGTTATTCATATTACTTCTCAACAAACACATTCACACATTCTAAATGTATACAAAACAAAATGATATGGCTTACCTATACAAAAGAGCCAACACTCGTTCATTCTTCTAGGATCGTCTAAAAATGGTGACTATAATGTGACATTAATGTCAAACAACTCCAATTATTTCAGGCTTCGAGGATAAGAATTAACTTTACTCTCCTCACACCAACATATTCATATTCAACTCCAAAACAAAGTTCTGCAAACTGGAGTTTCAAATAACTAAATCAAAAGAAAAGGATTTTCAAACAATCAATCCTTTAAAACATTGGAGCACACAATCCATAACTTAAAAAGAATGTCCAAACATGTAGTGGAGCAATGGCAGGTAGAAGGCAAATGGTGGTGAGCCCACTAAATCACATAGTTTTGTTAAACGCTACAAAACTTTTTTAACACACAAAAGTATATCTAATGTGCCTGACCAATCGGGAATTATCATCCCAACTAATGTTAGTATCACTTCATCTCATTGGGCCCTTCTTTAATACATTAATAGAAGGGGCAATATCATTGGACAATGGTCACTTCATGGCTGACCATAGTAAGGGGGGGGGGGGGGATTTCAATAGGAGCCATGATCGCTGTAGACCAGTCCTATGAACAAAGGATCCATTTAAAAGGGCATGGACCTACATGTACCAGCACATTTATGAACATAACAAATAAATCACGGGTTAAGGGCAGATCCACTTAAAGAGAATGTGTGGTACCTACTGAATGCATTCAAGGCAAACCACATATGAGTGAATATACTATATATATATATATATATATATATCCAAACTTAGGGTATCAATGTTACAATAATGTTTCAATGTAATATGTTAAAACACAACATTAAACTTACCACTATATTCTCACATCAAAGTAGTGTTCAACCTTTAATACACTTATCATAAAGATCAATCACAACACACTTGTATATTACAATCAAGATTACTGTATCAACTTCTTCAAAATCGAATCAATTATCAGTATAAACAACAATATCAAAAGTACATGCACAACGTGCATATGTAATGCATGTATCTAAAGCTTCTACTAAGAGCAATAATGTATAACACATAGTCTACATATATAATGTACTATAAACTACATATCATATCTCATCATGTAGCAAACATAGGATGCTACCTTTAAAGCAAAGCACATGTACCTAATCACCAGTGTAGGGTCTAACATCAATAAAAACTTGGCCATGAAAGAGCTGCTTCCTAGCCAAACAAACGGTTCCTTCTTACTCAATGGTCCATAATATAACAAAAAGGGGGCACTCACTGTGTCCTTACACTAATACTATTAAAGCCTAAGCTATAGCCAGAATGACCACTGTTTAAAAGCCAACAAGCCCAATTTAAAAGAGAGGGGGAAATGGATGAAGAGAAAAGAGAGGGCGGTTAATAAAGGGGATGGGGAGGCGTCGCTGATCTATAGCAGCAAGCAATATAAAAATGTATGAGGCATATATTCAGTAACCCAAATTTTAAGGGGGTTACATCCTCCTCTCTCAAATTACGGTTTACCCCTGTAAACCACTCTTTACTGTTTCTACTACTGATCTCCGAAGGTCTTACGTTTCAATTCAAAGAACAAACCAAGTGAGTTTGCTCGCTTAACAATCACAGGCTCTCCCAAAATATCATATCGCATGCGCGATGGCGGCTTAGTTGAGCGTGCTGAGCGCCGGATGGATTGCGGTTCAGGTTCAGTTTCCTGCACCTCATTCCTACTTTCTACTAGCTCCATCTCTTCATTTTGGGAGGACATATAATCTTCAATACCGGGATCTACTTCTTGGGGATCGGGGCAATCTACAGGGCTTACTTCCCCTTGGTCTTCCTCTGCACACTCCCCTCTCAAATCGGGGTCTGCCTGATCACTAGAGGTGTTATGCCCAGGGGAGACTGGGTTGGGATTATCACTGATGGGAATAGGATCTGGGTCCTCAGTTTTGAGTTCATCACCATCATTATTAGTTTCACTAATTTGATCCTCTGAGCCTATTGACTCCTCAACATCTCGAGGAATGACCTCACTCCGACTATCTGATTGCTCATCTGATGGGTCATCAAGGGAATCAGAGGATTCTGGGTCAGGGCGGGCCTCATTAGGAGCATGAGGTTGCTCAGTGTTGGGGTGCTCGCTCGGGAGTGCACCGTCTGTGGGAGGGGTTTCAGAGACTGGGCATCCTTGAATAGAAGTGAGAAGATGCTCATTACCAGGATGCTGAGGCTCCTCATCTTGCTCTTCTAACTCACCTCCATCTATATCTACTAAGTGAGGTATTGATTGTACTTCGCTTATATCATCACTAGGAATGAATTCTGGGGCATTTATATTCAAACCATGGGTAGGTCTAGCACGGGGTTCGAGAGGGATGAGTAAGTCTATTCCTTCAAAACTAGTATCTGAGTCAGCGTCATACTCACTGCTTTCGCCACGAGGGTGGGGAACTTTAGACCGGGTGCGGTCGGCAGGGGTCTTAGGTTTTCTTTTCCTCTTTGGCATGGGGTCAGTGGTCTCATTAAGGTACTCAATAGGGAGGAGGAGATTTCTGTGGAGGGTACGAGTCCTCCCATTTCCATTCTCTGGGGCCACAACATACACAGGCATGTTGGGATTAATGCGACTTATAACTACCTGTGGGTCAGGACACCATTTGTCTGCCAATTTGTGCTTACCTGTGAGGTTCACATTCCGGACCAATACTCGATCGCCTGGTTTTAAGTCATTCGCGCGCACCTTGGCATCATATCGAGTTTTGTTCGCAGCTGCGGACTTAGCTGATGCGGCGGAGGCTAGTTTGTAGGCGCGAGTAAGCTGCTCACGCAATCCTTGAACATACTTTACATGACCTGTTCCTGTGATATTGTCAGGACTCGTGCCAAATTTGAGGTCAACGGGTAGTCTTGCCTCCCTACCAAACATTAGGAAGTAAGGAGAGAAACCAGTGTTGTCATTCTTGGAGCAGTTATATGCGTGCACAAGTGAACTTACATACTTACTCCAATTCGCTTTCTTCTCCTCCTCAAGCGTGCCCAGCATACTCAGCAATGTTCGGTTGAACCTCTCGGGCTGTGGATCTCCCTGGGGATGATAGGGAGTGGTTCGAGACTTTTGGATCCCTAGTAGCCTCGATAGTTCACGAATAACCTTGCCCTCAAAGTCTCTCCCTTGGTCAGAATGAAGCCGCTGGGGGAGCCCGTAGTGGACAAAGAAGTTCTCCCACAATACCTTGGCTACCGTAGTTGCTGTCTGGTCTCTTGTGGGAAACGCTTGTGCATACCTGGTGTAATGGTCAGTCACCACAAGTATAGACTTCTTGTTTGTACTATCAGGTTCCAAGGACAAGAAGTCCATGCACACGAGTTCTAGGGGGTTGGTAGTATGTATACTCACTAGGGGAGCAGAGGGGCGTTGGGGGGTTTTACGTGCTACGCACCGAGGGCAATGTTTGATCCACTCTATGATCTCAGCGCCCATTTTGGGCCAGTAGAATCTGTCTCTCGCTAGAGCTACCGACTTTTCTGTGCCTAGGTGGCCTACCTCATTATGTATGCCCCTCATTGCCTGGGGGCGATGCTTAGGGGGCAGCACTAGTTGGTAGTGGTGACTTCCTAACGGGTCAGTGAATGATCTATACAGGACTCCTTCACGTAGGACCAACTTATCAAACTCCCTAATCATAAGACGGGCTTCCTGTGGGACGTTCAATAGTGAAGGGGGCTTTCTGCCTATCTTTACATGCTCCCTAACAAGGTTGAGGTTAGGGTCAGCCTTCTGCGCCTGCGCCCAATCTACCTTATTCAAGTCTGAGCCCTTTGCATAGAGGGCTGGGATCGCTTCTGCGCTAGCACACATTGATTCAATGTAGGGCTGATTGTCTAGGGAGGGGGAATTATGGTGGTTTTCATTTAGATGCTGAGGGGTGGAAAGATGTGTCTTACAAAGGGCAATTACAGATTCATGGTATACCACATTCTCGCCAGCGCTTGGGGATGCATGTAGTCTAGCTTCTAATTCACTAATCTTCCACTGCTGGCGAGCCTCATAGTTCTCATCAAGACTTGGGTGATGAGGTCTGCGGGAGAGAGCATCTGCTTCGATGTTCATCTTTCCTGGTTTGTAGTGGATAGAGAAATCGAAGCTGGAGAGGGCAGCGAGCCACCTATGACCCGTAGCGTCCAACTTAGCAGAAGTCAGAACGTAGGTAAGGGGATTGTTATCAGTCATGACCTTGGTCCCCTTTGCCTGATATAGGTAGTCACGGAACTTATTCGTTACCGCCCACTTCAGGGCGAGGAACTCCAGCTTATGGGCCGGATAGTTTTTCTCACTGGGCGACAGGCCCCTACTACCATAAGCAACTGGACGGAGCTTTCCATCATGCTCCTGGTAAAGAACTCCTCCGAGCCCATCTCGACTGGCATCGACGTGAAGGACAAATGGCCTGTTAAGATCAGCAAATGTAAGCACTGGGGCTGACATCAATCTAGATTTCAACGTTTCGAATGCTTCCTCGCATTCCGCAGTCCAGATGTCGCTGATGGGATCAGTTGATTTCCTTGCATTTGGATCGATTGGGTTTTTCCTAGCTGGGCTGTCTCTTTTCTTGGGGTAGACGCACCCACTAGTGAGTGCATTTAGAGGACGGGCAGTTTTGGCGTAATCTTTGATAAAACGCCAATAGTAGCTAGCGAAAGAAATGATTTAACGTGTTTAACAGTTTCCGGTCTTGGCCACGACTTAAGGGCGTCCACCCTGTCGGGATCGGTTTGCACCCCTTCCTCAGAAACAACATGGCCAAGATATTTGACTGATCTGCAGCCAAATTGACATTTCTCTGGGGATACCTTCAGTCCAAATTGTTGAAGTCGGTGAAGCACGCGTGCTAGCCGCTCCTCCATCTCACCAAGGGTCTTGGAAAAGATGATGAGGTCGTCCATGTACACTAATACCTCTATCATGTTCAAGCCAGACATACACTTTTCCATCAATCTTTGGAATGTGGCAGGAGCTCCTTTCACACCTTGGGGCATGCGTTCAAATTGGTAGAACCCGAGAGGGCAAGTGAAAGCGGTTTTTTCCTTATCGCGCTCACGCATGGGGATTTGGTAAAAACCAGACTTTAGATCGATGACAGAAAACCATTTGCTGCCGTTGAGGCAGTCGATGGCCTCCTGTATCAGGGGCACCGCGTACTGATCAGGGATCGTACGTGCGTTGAGCATACGGTAATCGACGCACATCCTAATGGTACCTTTTTTTTTCCTGACTAGAACGATAGGGGAGGCGTATGGGCTCTTAGATTCAGTTATTATATTGTTATCTAACAGCTGTTGGAGGTGTAATTGGAGGTCTTTTAGATCAGAGGGAGGGACTCTCCGTGATCGTTCTCGGAATGGTGTGTCTTCTGTGACACGGATTTCATGATTTGCATGGCTAGTGCTCCCTAAATCAAAATCATGCCGAGAGAACACATTGCTCCTTTGCCTACACTGGGCAAGGAGACGTTTCTTCCATTCTGGTGGGATAGGACCCCATGTAATGGGTAAATCACTAACATCACATGGTGTGGGAGGTGTGTCTTTAGTTTGTTCAGTATAGACTACTGAAGAGAAAGCATGTACGCTTTCATCTACACTTGTTGGGGAATCATGGGGGACTTGGCGGCACCATTCAGGGACGAATACATCAGCTAATGGGCAGTTCCCAGGGATCGTGACAGAGTTTGGGTTATTGTTCACGACCAAAACACTAATCTTACAAACTGATCCTCCCTCCAGTTCTAGTACTGAGGGGACAACATCAACGCCTTCCGGTAACCTATTTGGGGAGTGAGATTCAAGGGCAACAGTGACTGGGGCTCGGAAAACGTTCCTTACATGGCCCGTAATGGTCTGGCGACTACCAGGCGGGATCTGGATGGGGCGGCCTTTCTTGTTCCTAACAACGCCAAGCTTGCCGTCACTAGGAAGCTGTTCTGCCTTGGACAATTTCTTGTAGACGTCTCTACAAACACTACTGATAGTGAGGGTTTGGGCGAATCGGTCACCCGCAATCCTCTTGCAGGATTCGAAACAGTTTCGGAAGAGGCCTGAATTTGTTCCAACTACAAGAGAATGACACCTCTGCTGCTGGGGGTCGGGGACAACTAAAGCGAGCGTACTAAACTGGGTCCCAGTGCCGCTGAACGAGCGCTCAAATCCTATGTTTACGTATGCCCACCCTAGGTACGGTATGGTCCCATCTCCACCATGGAACAAAACAAGATCTTTCAAGGGGTGTAATTCCTTGTTTAATTGATTGAAGAGGCTCTGGTGGATCAAAGTGACTTGGGACCCACTGTCAATGAGACATGCCGCCTCCTTCCCATCTACCCAGACCCTGGGGGTAATTTGGTCTCCAACCAGTCCTACCGGGACGTCACTTTCCTTATCTCCATTTGCGGGGTGGGGTTTCTTACTTTCAAATGAATGGGCTACTGGGTCCCCTTTCCCAGTCGCCCTTTCCTGTTTCCCTGGCTTCCAAAAATGAACTGAACCAATCTCTTATTCAAAACATCAGGGGGCACGCTGTTGGCGCAGTTCCTACTAATGTGACCTTCTTCCCCACATTTAAAACATATCACTGATGATTGCTGGGGGAGATGGGTGTGGGTTGGTGCTTGAGGCGCAGGGGCTTGGGGTGCAGGGGCATGATTTTGTTTGGGAGGATGGGGTTGAGGCGAGGCTACGTGGGTCCCCACCATATGGTGAGTAGCCTGCTTGGGCTTGGCACCATAGTTTGGCCTAACAGTCGAGAGGGCTGCCTTCATTTCCTCCTCCTTCTCCTGTTTCCGAACGGAAGATAGGAGGTCTAAATATGAAGGTGGGTGGCCTAGCTTCTCCCTAAGCTGCAAATTCACCAGAAGCATCTGATTGTATAGGATGCCGCTGATGAACTGCTTCAGCCTAGCCAGGCTGGCATTTTCTACGGCAATGACGCCCCGCCTGACTACGCGCCGCACGATATCCTGTAAGCGTGCCAGATATTCTGAAGGAAGCTCACCTTCTGCCTGCACTACGCTATGGAATTTCACGAACAATTCGTCATCCGTGTCAGTGTCTCCAAATGCCAGATCGAGTGCTTTTAGATACTCGTATGACGTAGCATGCGGTCGCTCGCGTCGGAGATCGCCAACTATGCTAGATGCAGGGGGACGCAGTGCCTCGCGAATACGCTTGCGGCGCACTGAATCGTCGAGATCGCTCCACTGTTCAATCTGGCCCTCAGCCTGCTCGATCCAGATGGGATACGAGTCTTCATCGCGCGCCACAGACTTTGCCCCCGAGAACACTCGAAGTTTACGGTAGCCTTGACTTAGCCCGCATCGCGCTAGAGAGGCTGAGAGTAGGGGGAGGTCATGCATGGAGGTAGGATGGGGAAATGGACTAGTGTGTTGGGGGAGGTCATGCAGGGGGGTAGGATGGGGAGGGGGGATGGTGGGTTTGGGGTTGAGGGTGGAAAACATATGAGTAGGTTGTGGGGGTTGGCTAGTGGGTGTGGGTTCGAGGAGGGATAGGTTAGGGCTCGAAATCAAGTTTAACAAAGAAGCCTCCTCTCTCAGCTTTGGATTTCCCTGCTCCTTTTGCTTCTCCCTTGTTTCTCTTACGCTAGTTCTAGAAACCTTGAGAGGAGTTTCTAACCTAACAACAGCACATGTTGTCCCACCCTGAATCGTGATTTCGGGGGGAAGGGAGAGCGTATCTACCCGCTCGCTCGTCTCACACAAAAATAGTGTCTTTGAGAGGGCTACATCATCCCGCCTAAAGATATTAATACTTGCGGGAAATCTATCAAAAAGGGCGCGCCCAAAATCGTCTAACTCTACAGAACTTAAACTACACGCAAGAAGGAAGGCGTTTGTTATGGGTACCTCCTCTTTCTTGCACCAATATTGACCAATCTGCCTAAAATCTGCCATTGCTTCACTTTCTTTACGAGTGTTGACTCTTTGTTCAATATAACCAAAAATACTACAATACAATTTATACGAATTTAATTAATCAATTACTAATTCAATTACAATTCAAACAAAGAAATGTAATAGATTACAAATTTATAGCTCCCGGACAAGCCCCCAATTTATGTAACCCGTATGTCACATGTCCCAGGTTCATAAATAAAGAAATCACACGTTGGATCAAATCGTAAGGAAATAATCCGGCAATGCCTTTATTAGCTTGCTGTCAATTAAGGCAATTCAAAATAGCATGTTCATAATCAATGATCACACGCACACAATAATTCATATGCATATAAACATATATGCTAAAACTCAATACTATACTTGGTTCCTTTAAACAAACTTACTTAATTATAATTATCCTAAAGCCGGCATTTAAAGCTTATTATCTAAAATTAAAGTTTATCGCGATTCTAATATTAAAGTTCTGTATATATCGTTCCGCGCTATTCGTAGCTGGAAGGTAAACTTGACTGTAGAAAGAAGAGATGGTTGCAAACGTCGCGCAGCCGGAAGTGAAGTATATCAGACCCAGTCCGATATCTGCATCATTAAAGATGGGCTATACAAAAGAAATGAAATACAAAGCTTTCTCTAGTACAATACAACATACTAAATTATAACTACATAATTTATCAAGATATTTAATGCAATCATTTAGCATTTAAACCCTATAGGTTTCTCAATAAAAAGTAATCCCAATTTAGCTTTAGCTTAGGTGTGTCTTTAGTTTGTTCAGTATAGACTACTGAAGAGAAAGCATGTACGCTTTCATCTACACTTGTTGGGGAATCATGGGGGACTTGGCGGCACCATTCAGGGACGAATACATCAGCTAATGGGCAGTTCCCAGGGATCGTGACAGAGTTTGGGTTATTGTTCACGACCAAAACACTAATCTTACAAACTGATCCTCCCTCCAGTTCTAGTACTGAGGGGACAACATCAACGCCTTCCGGTAACCTATTTGGGGAGTGAGATTCAAGGGCAACAGTGACTGGGGCTCGGAAAACGTTCCTTACATGGCCCGTAATGGTCTGGCGACTACCAGGCGGGATCTGGATGGGGCGGCCTTTCTTGTTCCTAACAACGCCAAGCTTGCCGTCACTAGGAAGCTGTTCTGCCTTGGACAATTTCTTGTAGACGTCTCTACAAACACTACTGATAGTGAGGGTTTGGGCGAATCGGTCACCCGCAATCCTCTTGCAGGATTCGAAACAGTTTCGGAAGAGGCCTGAATTTGTTCCAACTACAAGAGAATGACACCTCTGCTGCTGGGGGTCGGGGACAACTAAAGCGAGCGTACTAAACTGGGTCCCAGTGCCGCTGAACGAGCGCTCAAATCCTATGTTTACGTATGCCCACCCTAGGTACGGTATGGTCCCATCTCCACCATGGAACAAAACAAGATCTTTCAAGGGGTGTAATTCCTTGTTTAATTGATTGAAGAGGCTCTGGTGGATCAAAGTGACTTGGGACCCACTGTCAATGAGACATGCCGCCTCCTTCCCATCTACCCAGACCCTGGGGGTAATTTGGTCTCCAACCAGTCCTACCGGGACGTCACTTTCCTTATCTCCATTTGCGGGGTGGGGTTTCTTACTTTCAAATGAATGGGCTACTGGGTCCCCTTTCCCAGTCGCCCTTTCCTGTTTCCCTGGCTTCCAAGAATGAACTGAACCAATCTCTTATTCAAAACATCAGGGGGCACGCTGTTGGCGCAGTTCCTACTAATGTGACCTTCTTCCCCACATTTAAAACATATCACTGATGATTGCTGGGGGAGATGGGTGTGGGTTGGTGCTTGAGGCGCAGGGGCTTGGGGTGCAGGGGCATGATTTTGTTTGGGAGGATGGGGTTGAGGCGAGGCTACGTGGGTCCCCACCATATGGTGAGTAGCCTGCTTGGGCTTGGCACCATAGTTTGGCCTAACAGTCGAGAGGGCTGCCTTCATTTCCTCCTCCTTCTCCTGTTTCCGAACGGAAGATAGGAGGTCTAAATATGAAGGTGGGTGGCCTAGCTTCTCCCTAAGCTGCAAATTCACCAGAAGCATCTGATTGTATAGGATGCCCCTGATGAACTGCTTCAGCCTAGCCAGGCTGGCATTTTCTACGGCAATGACGCCCCGCCTGACTACGCGCCGCACGATATCCTGTAAGCGTGCCAGATATTCTGAAGGAAGCTCACCTTCTGCCTGCACTACGCTATGGAATTTCACGAACAATTCGTCATCCGTGTCAGTGTCTCCAAATGCCAGATCGAGTGCTTTTAGATACTCGTATGACGTAGCATGCGGTCGCTCGCGTCGGAGATCGCCAACTATGCTAGATGCAGGGGGACGCAGTGCCTCGCGAATACGCTTGCGGCGCTCTGAATCGTCGAGATCGCTCCACTCTTCAATCTGGCCCTCAGCCTGCTCGATCCAGATGGGATACGAGTCTTCATCGCGCGCCACAGACTTTGCCCCCGAGAACACTCGAAGTTTACGGTAGCCTTGACTTAGCCCGCATCGCGCTAGAGAGGCTGAGAGTAGGGGGAGGTCATGCATGGAGGTAGGATGGGGAAATGGACTAGTGTGTTGGGGGAGGTCATGCAGGGGGGTAGGATGGGGAGGGGGGATGGTGGGTTTGGGGTTGAGGGTGGAAAACATATGAGTAGGTTGTGGGGGTTGGCTAGTGGGTGTGGGTTCGAGGAGGGATAGGTTAGGGCTCGAAATCAAGTTTAACAAAGAAGCCTCCTCTCTCAGCTTTGGATTTCCCTGCTCCTTTTGCTTCTCCCTTGTTTCTCTTACGCTAGTTCTAGAAACCTTGAGAGGAGTTTCTAACCTAACAACAGCACATGTTGTCCCACCCTGAATCGTGATTTCGGGGGGAAGGGAGAGCGTATCTACCCGCTCGCTCGTCTCACACAAAAATAGTGTCTTTGAGAGGGCTACATCATCCCGCCTAAAGATATTAATACTTGCGGGAAATCTATCAAAAAGGGCGCGCCCAAAATCGTCTAACTCTACAGAACTTAAACTACACGCAAGAAGGAAGGCGTTTGTTATGGGTACCTCCTCTTTCTTGCACCAATATTGACCAATCTGCCTAAAATCTGCCATTGCTTCACTTTCTTTACGAGTGTTGACTCTTTGTTCAATATAACCAAAAATACTACAATACAATTTATACGAATTTAATTAATCAATTACTAATTCAATTACAATTCAAACAAAGAAATGTAATAGATTACAAATTTATAGCTCCCGGACAAGCCCCCAATTTATGTAACCCGTATGTCACATGTCCCAGGTTCATAAATAAAGAAATCACACGTTGGATCAAATCGTAAGGAAATAATCCGGCAATGCCTTTATTAGCTTGCTGTCAATTAAGGCAATTCAAAATAGCATGTTCATAATCAATGATCACACGCACACAATAATTCATATGCATATAAACATATATGCTAAAACTCAATACTATACTTGGTTCCTTTAAACAAACTTACTTAATTATAATTATCCTAAAGCCGGCATTTAAAGCTTATTATCTAAAATTAAAGTTTATCGCGATTCTAATATTAAAGTTCTGTATATATCGTTCCGCGCTATTCGTAGCTGGAAGGTAAACTTGACTGTAGAAAGAAGAGATGGTTGCAAACGTCGCGCAGCCGGAAGTGAAGTATATCAGACCCAGTCCGATATCTGCATCATTAAAGATGGGCTATACAAAAGAAATGAAATACAAAGCTTTCTCTAGTACAATACAACATACTAAATTATAACTACATAATTTATCAAGATATTTAATGCAATCATTTAGCATTTAAACCCTATAGGTTTCTCAATAAAAAGTAATCCCAATTTAGCTTTAGCTTAGGTGTGTCTTTAGTTTGTTCAGTATAGACTACTGAAGAGAAAGCATGTACGCTTTCATCTACACTTGTTGGGGAATCATGGGGGACTTGGCGGCACCATTCAGGGACGAATACATCAGCTAATGGGCAGTTCCCAGGGATCGTGACAGAGTTTGGGTTATTGTTCACGACCAAAACACTAATCTTACAAACTGATCCTCCCTCCAGTTCTAGTACTGAGGGGACAACATCAACGCCTTCCGGTAACCTATTTGGGGAGTGAGATTCAAGGGCAACAGTGACTGGGGCTCGGAAAACGTTCCTTACATGGCCCGTAATGGTCTGGCGACTACCAGGCGGGATCTGGATGGGGCGGCCTTTCTTGTTCCTAACAACGCCAAGCTTGCCGTCACTAGGAAGCTGTTCTGCCTTGGACAATTTCTTGTAGACGTCTCTACAAACACTACTGATAGTGAGGGTTTGGGCGAATCGGTCACCCGCAATCCTCTTGCAGGATTCGAAACAGTTTCGGAAGAGGCCTGAATTTGTTCCAACTACAAGAGAATGACACCTCTGCTGCTGGGGGTCGGGGACAACTAAAGCGAGCGTACTAAACTGGGTCCCAGTGCCGCTGAACGAGCGCTCAAATCCTATGTTTACGTATGCCCACCCTAGGTACGGTATGGTCCCATCTCCACCATGGAACAAAACAAGATCTTTCAAGGGGTGTAATTCCTTGTTTAATTGATTGAAGAGGCTCTGGTGGATCAAAGTGACTTGGGACCCACTGTCAATGAGACATGCCGCCTCCTTCCCATCTACCCAGACCCTGGGGGTAATTTGGTCTCCAACCAGTCCTACCGGGACGTCACTTTCCTTATCTCCATTTGCGGGGTGGGGTTTCTTACTTTCAAATGAATGGGCTACTGGGTCCCCTTTCCCAGTCGCCCTTTCCTGTTTCCCTGGCTTCCAAGAATGAACTGAACCAATCTCTTATTCAAAACATCAGGGGGCACGCTGTTGGCGCAGTTCCTACTAATGTGACCTTCTTCCCCACATTTAAAACATATCACTGATGATTGCTGGGGGAGATGGGTGTGGGTTGGTGCTTGAGGCGCAGGGGCTTGGGGTGCAGGGGCATGATTTTGTTTGGGAGGATGGGGTTGAGGCGAGGCTACGTGGGTCCCCACCATATGGTGAGTAGCCTGCTTGGGCTTGGCACCATAGTTTGGCCTAACAGTCGAGAGGGCTGCCTTCATTTCCTCCTCCTTCTCCTGTTTCCGAACGGAAGATAGGAGGTCTAAATATGAAGGTGGGTGGCCTAGCTTCTCCCTAAGCTGCAAATTCACCAGAAGCATCTGATTGTATAGGATGCCCCTGATGAACTGCTTCAGCCTAGCCAGGCTGGCATTTTCTACGGCAATGACGCCCCGCCTGACTACGCGCCGCACGATATCCTGTAAGCGTGCCAGATATTCTGAAGGAAGCTCACCTTCTGCCTGCACTACGCTATGGAATTTCACGAACAATTCGTCATCCGTGTCAGTGTCTCCAAATGCCAGATCGAGTGCTTTTAGATACTCGTATGACGTAGCATGCGGTCGCTCGCGTCGGAGATCGCCAACTATGCTAGATGCAGGGGGACGCAGTGCCTCGCGAATACGCTTGCGGCGCTCTGAATCGTCGAGATCGCTCCACTCTTCAATCTGGCCCTCAGCCTGCTCGATCCAGATGGGATACGAGTCTTCATCGCGCGCCACAGACTTTGCCCCCGAGAACACTCGAAGTTTACGGTAGCCTTGACTTAGCCCGCATCGCGCTAGAGAGGCTGAGAGTAGGGGGAGGTCATGCATGGAGGTAGGATGGGGAAATGGACTAGTGTGTTGGGGGAGGTCATGCAGGGGGGTAGGATGGGGAGGGGGGATGGTGGGTTTGGGGTTGAGGGTGGAAAACATATGAGTAGGTTGTGGGGGTTGGCTAGTGGGTGTGGGTTCGAGGAGGGATAGGTTAGGGCTCGAAATCAAGTTTAACAAAGAAGCCTCCTCTCTCAGCTTTGGATTTCCCTGCTCCTTTTGCTTCTCCCTTGTTTCTCTTACGCTAGTTCTAGAAACCTTGAGAGGAGTTTCTAACCTAACAACAGCACATGTTGTCCCACCCTGAATCGTGATTTCGGGGGGAAGGGAGAGCGTATCTACCCGCTCGCTCGTCTCACACAAAAATAGTGTCTTTGAGAGGGCTACATCATCCCGCCTAAAGATATTAATACTTGCGGGAAATCTATCAAAAAGGGCGCGCCCAAAATCGTCTAACTCTACAGAACTTAAACTACACGCAAGAAGGAAGGCGTTTGTTATGGGTACCTCCTCTTTCTTGCACCAATATTGACCAATCTGCCTAAAATCTGCCATTGCTTCACTTTCTTTACGAGTGTTGACTCTTTGTTCAATATAACCAAAAATACTACAATACAATTTATACGAATTTAATTAATCAATTACTAATTCAATTACAATTCAAACAAAGAAATGTAATAGATTACAAATTTATAGCTCCCGGACAAGCCCCCAATTTATGTAACCCGTATGTCACATGTCCCAGATTCATAAATAAAGAAATCACACGTTGGATCAAATCGTAAGGAAATAATCCGGCAATGCCTTTATTAGCTTGCTGTCAATTAAGGCAATTCAAAATAGCATGTTCATAATCAATGATCACACGCACACAATAATTCATATGCATATAAACATATATGCTAAAACTCAATACTATACTTGGTTCCTTTAAACAAACTTACTTAATTATAATTATCCTAAAGCCGGCATTTAAAGCTTATTATCTAAAATTAAAGTTTATCGCGATTCTAATATTAAAGTTCTGTATATATCGTTCCGCGCTATTCGTAGCTGGAAGGTAAACTTCACTGTAGAAAGAAGAGATGGTTGCAAACGTCGCGCAGCCGGAAGTGAAGTATATCAGACCCAGTCCGATATCTGCATCATTAAAGATGGGCTATACAAAAGAAATGAAATACAAAGCTTTCTCTAGTACAATACAACATACTAAATTATAACTACATAATTTATCAAGATATTTAATGCAATCATTTAGCATTTAAACCCTATAGGTTTCTCAATAAAAAGTAATCCCAATTTAGCTTCTCATCTTATTTACTTATCAAAGAACAACATAATGTTAGTAAATATATAATAATGCATGCAATAGTCTATATGGTCAGAATACATTCCATCCAACAAAGTTTTAGTGTCAATCACATTATAAGCCCGTAATGCTGCCGCAACACAAATAGTGAGCTTGTGGCTATCTGAGCGACCTGAACAGCATTACTTGATTCAGAGTTCCACAAAAAAATCAACTTTAAGACAGGAATAATAATCGTATCATTATTATTCTAATAATCACTATAATATATATATATAGTGCTATCATCTATATCGCAATTTGGATTAATAGTGCATTCACGCGCAGCTCAACTTTCCTGGAATAAACTGTACCAGTGACCATGTACACTATAAATAGAGTGTTAGTAAACATAATATCATCATTCGTATCCATCCCACTCGGTCTGCATATTATGACTTACTCCCTCAGCCCTGTAATGGGCATCAAAACTACAGTATTTATAGCACAAGGGGTGTTTCCCCGACATAATAATCCATGACCTCAGTATCAGGTCAAACCTTAAAGTGCGCCAATTATAATGAAAATCACTCTATTTACAATATAATAAGCAGCTTTAATTTGCTTATTCAGCCTAACACATTCATAGCACAATTTTCGTGAAACAATCAAGTTCACATATACATCTGTACACAAATCTAAATGCTCGTCAGACATAATCTATTAAAGTTATGACTCTCATCAAACATTCACTCCAAACAAGAGTTATCAAACAAGAATTGTATGTATATTGGAATTCTTGGCTAACACTTCATTGAAAGTAAATTATACAAGACTTATTCTACATGCAATTAAATAGACATAATGCATATAGTTATTCATATTACTTCTCAACAAACACATTCACACATTCTAAATGTATACAAAACAAAATGATATGGCTTACCTATACAAAAGAGCCAACACTCGTTCATTCTTCTAGGATCGTCTAAAAATGGTGACTATAATGTGACATTAATGTCAAACAACTCCAATTATTTCAGGCTTCGAGGATAAGAATTAACTTTACTCTCCTCACACCAACATATTTATATTCAACTCCAAAACAAAGTTCTGCAAACTGGAGTTTCAAATAACTAAATCAAAAGAAAAGGATTTTCAAACAATCAATCCTTTAAAACATTGGAGCACACAATCCATAACTTAAAAAGAATGTCCAAACATGTAGTGGAGCAATGGCAGGTAGAAGGCAAGTGGTGGTGAGCCCACTAAATCACATAGTTTTGTTAAACGCTACAAAACTTTTTTAACACACAAAAGTATATCTAATGTGCCTGACCAATCGGGAATTATCATCCCAACTAATGTCATCTCATTGGGCCCTTCTTTAATACATTAATAGAAGGGGCAATATCATTGGACAATGGTCACTTCATGGCTGACCATAGTAAGGGGGGGGGGGGGGATTTCAATAGGAGCCATGATCGCTGTAGACCAGTCCTATGAACAAAGGATCCATTTAAAAGGGCATGGACCTACATGTACCAGCACATTTATGAACATAACAAATAAATCACGGGTTAAGGGCAGATCCACTTAAAGAGAATGTGTGGTACCTACTGAATGCATTCAAGGCAAACCACATATGAGTGAATGTACTATATATATATATATATATGTATATCCAAACTTAGGGTATCAATGTTACAATAATGTTTCAATGTAATATGTTAAAACACAACATTAATTTACCACTATATTCTCACATCAAAGTAGTGTTCAACCTTTAATACACTTATCATAAAGATCAATCACAACACACTTGTATATTACAATCAAGATTACTGTATCAACTTCTTCAAAATCGAATCAATTATCAGTATAAACAACAATATCAAAAGTACATGCACAACGTGCATATGTAATGCATGTATCTAAAGCTTCTACTAAGAGCAATAATGTATAACACATAGTCTACATATGAAGAGCTTAGTTCCAAAAAGCGTTAAATCCTCTAATGAAAAAAATCAAGCTAACGATATCAGTACATATCTCTATCTAGGAACCCAAATTTTATGCAAATTAAACAATAATTAAAACCAAAATGGAACATTCCATGTTCATATTCCCATAGTCTGTCATGCGTACACAGTTGGACAAAGATACCTGCTTTTCTCTCAAGTTGAAAAAGTGGATTTAGCTCCTTTTGGAATTAAGCTCTTCAATTATATAATGTACTATAAACTACATATCATATCTCATCATGTAGCAAACATAGTATGCTACCTTTAAAGCAAAGCACATGTACCTAATCACCAGTGTAGGGGTCTAACATCAATAAAAACTTGGCCATGAAAGAGCTCCTTCCTAGCCAAGCAAACGGTTCCTTCTTACTCAATGGTCCATAATATAACAAAAAGGGGGCACTCACTGTGTCCTTACACTAATACTATTAAAGCCTAAGCTATAGCCAGAATGACCACTGTTTAAAAGCCAACAAGCCCAATTTAAAAGAGAGGGGGAAATGGATGAAGAGAAAAGAGAGGTCGGTTAATAAAGGGGATGGGGAGGCGTCGCTGATCTATAGCAGCAAGCAATATAAAAATGTATGAGGCATATATTCAGTAACCCAAATTTTAAGGGGGTTACACTATGAATCAAGAAACATCATGAAATGTTACTTGACTTTGGCTACTGTTTCATTCTTTACATTGCATTTAACAATTACTTTCTACTCTTGTGCGCAAAGTACTTTTTACATAACCCTTTTAAATAGGTTTTATTCAATCATGCATGACGTTATCACAACATATTTGATATCAAACGAAAGAGTATGAATTAACCTTTGATATGACATATTGCAATAAATATAATTATGTTTATTAAATAAAATATTGCGGGTGGAAGTTGGGTTCCGCTTTTTTATAAACACCCTGTATGTGCGGCTGTACTGCTTGTCCAGCAACGGCCGTTTGAAGCTACATTTTTTCAAAATTATACCCCTAATTACGTATTCCGAATAGATTTTCTAAAAATGTCATGGTTCGATTTCTTTCTTTTTTGACATCAAGAAACTTGCTTTATTCATCTTTTAGTACACCGATTCTTAAAAAATTGTCATGGTTAGATTTCTCGTAAGAATTGTTTGAGCGACTGAGATTCAAAAGTGAAATTTCTCTTCCCATAGACATAACACGCGGGGTAGCGCGTTGCATGACGTGTGTACGGCTTATGCATAATTCATTAGGGTCCAAAAGATTGGAAAACCATGCTTTTCAGAAAGATTGGAAAAGTAATCTTGCGCCTGACTGTACAGGAAGAAGATGTGAGATGTTTGTTTAAAGAAACCCCAGATATCATGCAACCTGGCTCACGTCGAAATAAAAAAAAAAAACTTTTGCAAAGCATCTCATCTTACTCTGCAATACTCTTTGCATAACTCTTTGATTTAGGAGGGCGGTTCCAGTATCTCCAAACTTCCTTCCACAATGTGTGATAATTGGAGATGTTTGTTTGAAGAGATCCCAGCTATCATATCAACATGGCTGATTTTCAAACTTCGGTCAATTTTTGCAAAGCATCGCGTGATTACTGACTAATAGACCTCTTACTGCGCTAATGTTATCGCTTCAAAATTCCCCCCAAAACTGAATGCTCGTAACCTCCCAATCACCGACCTTCGGCACTGTATGCAAACAGCTAACCATACACTAAACGCCCCTTAATTGTATTTGTATTTGATATTGATTTACCTCTCACGAAATATGACATCATTCACCTCAATCCTCATTGGTTACGTTATTGTAACTATAAATAATACATTGCAACAACTGACATTTGAAGAGCAAACAAAGACTCAGTCGAAGCTGCATGCGATCCCTTCCAATGTATCATTGATCCCACCGTTTATAAATGTGTGTGTATCCTGGCGGCAAAATACATTGCTCATTCCAACTCAATATAAACGCAGGACGGGTCGTCAAATTATCGTTCTTCGATTTGATCATAAATGCAACAATTTCGAAAGTGTTTTAACGCCTGTCAAGTTAAACCCCTTCTCATTTTTGTTTTGTTTTGCCGTATGGATCCTAGTATTTATTTATTATTTATCTATCATTATTCATTACCGGGCTTTTGACTTTATTGTAACTATTATAAATATGTGGAATCAATCTGACTTTCTTTAATTGGTTCTGTTCGTGGCACTCTCTGACTTGTTATTGTTTAACAAATGTTCATATTTTAGCGTAACATTTCAAAGTTGCATTGAATACAAACGTTCACCAATACTTTCGTTTCGTTTCGATGCGACACGTTTAACTGTATTTTAGCGATTCTGGACGTGCATTTAACCATAACCAGGCAAAGGGGGGGGGGGGGGGGGGGGTGTAATCCCCCTCCCTAGAGTTTTCGCGCAATAATTCCGCAACGCGGAAAGGTATTTACGCGCGGCGTCATGTGTATTTTCATTGAAGTCTTGCGCAAATTTTGAGACCAAATTTGCGACGACCGAGTATATCGTTCTAAAGTCACGTGACATTTTGTAAGTGAGCATCGGACCCAAAACCGCTTAATTTTGTGATTTGTGTACAAATCCTATGGAAATTTATTTTGTCCTAGAATAGATAAAAACCTTCATTATTTGTCATTATCGATGGTCGAAAGGTATAAACAATTACAGATGATTTTATATTTCAGGACCACTTTGTAACGGTATCGACCACATAAACCAATCGTCTCGGAGCCCCCCCCCCCCCCCCCCCCCCCCTCAGTTACCTCAATTGAATAGATTATATTATATCCTACATGAATGAAATCCTGTTCAGTGGTTGGTCTACATAGCGTCATGTGACCAAACATAGTAATGGCCATGGAGAAAAATGTGCTATGGAATAGTAAATGCTATTCCATGAATGACGTCATAGACGCCGGGTGATCATATTGAGCCCATAGAGATGCGTGTTATAAAACTTCCCTGCGAGCAGAGGCCTTTTTTTAGCTTGCGAAAGATGCTCGACGAGATTTCTCAAAGAGTTTTTTTTTAAAGAAATTCAGCATATTTTCGCCCGTGAATATCAATAAATTCCAAAGAATATTCTAGAGATGCATTTCATGTATAACGTAGCGGTATTCGAATTTAAAAATTACGACAATGGTGCACATTGTGCATCGTTGTCCTTCTGTGGTCGTGACACTAATTCGTCATTTAACAATCGGCCGCGGTGTGCACTGCACTAGCTGTATGTGTAATGTATTTTCGCCATACAATTACACATGTGTAGTATGTAAAGCAGGTTAATTATTCATTTTGATGCGCGCGTTTTGCATTTGGGTGCGCATTAGTTGTTAAGGCGCGTAACCATGAATGGAAAGATAGCGCAATACGCGCTCTGCGCTAGGACTATTGCGCAAAGGGGGTCAGTGTCACAAACAGAACATAGTCAGTGCAGTAATGGTTCCATGATCAATGTTTAGTTTTTCTTTATATTTTTCTTTAATTGAATTGAAATCATTTGTTTTTGCGATGATTATGATTTTGCGAAGGATATAAAACAAATATATCATGCACAATTTCGAGCCACTAGTGAAATTATGGATTCCTCGGTGACAGAAAAAGCACTATGTTCTTCGGGTCTACGACCCTCAGAACATAGTGCTTTTCCTGTCACCTCGGAATCCATAATTTCAACTAGAGGCTCTCAGTGCATGGTATATTTGTTTACTATCGATACAAATAGTACTATAATAACTTATCATAATTATATTTGCGCTGATAGGAAAATCAAGCAATATTATACTTCAACGTTTTCAAAATATAGCCGTTTCATCTTAACCCGACTACCCTGGCCTGCAAAGATGGGATTAAGTTGACTTATACATTATCAATCATAACTAAAATAATGTCCAAGTCATTGTGTTATGGTTACATATATCAAACCATGGTACGTCTACGACTGCTACTCAGCTAGTTAACAACGTATCATCTTAGACATGAGTCAAATTGGGCAGATAGAAAGACCCAAATATCTCTATTGTTTCAGGTACCACCTATTGCATGGACCTAGGCACCCAGGGCCGCACATTGATGGGAATGAAGACAATAATGAAGTTGACTCTCAAAATTATGATTCATCACGTCGGATGGTCATGTGGTACTTATTTAAACAAAAAACACATCAATAAAATGTACTTTAAAAACTTCTATTAGATTCGTATAATCTTTTGCAGGAGTAAATTGTGCTAATATAAAGAGCCAAAGTTCTCTTTTGTGTAATGCTCTTTTATCGACCCGTTCATCAATAGCTGCAATGATTGGGATAAGGTTGAATTTCAACAAGTATGATTCTTCACGTGAACGGGTTTTATGCATAACGATAGAAAACACATAACAAAATGACTAGGTGAAATTGTTTCTGATATATTTAGCTGCACTGTAAAATTATATACGAATATGATTATATTGTGTTTTGGGGCATTTGAATAGTCAGTTGGGTAAATATGAGAATATGAGTACATGTATAATAGATTGCCTGGCTAGAATGATCCCCGGAAAATTTGAGATAGAACTTTTGAAATGCAGGTTGACGATTTATGTGTTTCCTTTGACAGATACATTAATAACACTTTAAACGTCGCTTATAGATGATGTTAAATGATATTTCGTGCTTATAAATCGATAATAATGTTTTTGTATGGTTATAATTATTCATTCCCACAAGGAATTGCATTTGCAGGTACCTAAGTCTCAAGAGATAATAACAGATAATAAACATGGTTTTGTTGTTTGAAGCTACCCAGCTATAGAATGTACCTGACTGATATTACAACTTTACAAACATAACCAAGTCGTAAACAAGCTTCCGAGATAAAATATAATAAACCAAGTTTGATTCCCGGTCAAGGCATTGTGTCAATTCGTAAATATTTCCACATGGAAGATGTTAGACCCTATGTTTTGTATCGAATGTAAGTGCATGGTACTAGAATATCGTGTATGAGAGCAGCTTCTTTCCCAGGTCTGTCTATTTCATGCAGATATAAGAGGAGGAAGATGAGAGATGTTTGTTTGAAAATACCCCAGGTATCACTCAACCTGGCTCACATCGAAATTTGATAAACTTTTGCAAAGCACACTTTAGTTTTGACAATTAACATCTGTGAACTTTATGCAGGTATTAGAGAAGGATGACTGGAGATGTTTGTGTGAAGAGATCCCAGCTATCATATCAACCTGGCTGAGTTTCAAACCTCGGTCTACTTTTGCAAAGGATCGCATGATTACTGTTATCGCTTCAAAATTCCCCCAACGCATACACACAAAAACATATTCGAGTGATCTTACTCAAAAAAACAAATAAATCGTTGCCACTATAGTCACACACATAGTTGAGTGCATTGACTCATCAAATTAAGTTGAAAAGCGCACGCATGCGAGTTTTATTCATTTGCCACTATAGTCACACGGCATATGAGTATTTTTGTATTTACTCAAGCTGGTGTATAATTTAACATAATATTGTGAGTGATATTTACTCAAGCTGGTGTGTAATTTAACATAATGTTGTGAGTGTTATGAAAAATACTCATATGCCGTGTCACTATAGTGGCAAGTGAATACAACTCGCATGCGTGCGTTGTTCAACTTAATTTGATGCGTCAATGCACTCAACTATGTATGTCACTATAGTGCAACGATTTATTTGGTTTTTTGAGTAATAACACCCAAATATTTTTTGAGTGATTTTACTCAAAACAACCAACGAATCGTTGACAGTATAGTGACACACATAGTTGAGTGCATTGACTCATCAACTTAAGTTGAAAAAGGCACGCATGCGAGTTTTATTCATGTTTAAACATAATGTTGTAAGTGTAAGTTAATTTGAGTATTCTAAATTTAGATATATTACTGACGGGGATCCCTTGAGTTTTAGACCTTTTCTAAAACTGCTTAGGCTATGAATAATTGGTAGCCCCTTTTCCGGCCTCGAGTAGTCATGGCCTGGCCGCACTGGCCCTGGGATCTTACTTAGTATAAGACGGGAGTGAGCCCCGACGCCCTGGCGCGGCCTTGCTGTTTGGCTTGGCTTGGCCTAGCATTGGGCCTCGCGCTTGACGTGGTTCGTAATATTACAACTTTCGCGGCTTCAATTTCAAATGAAATATAGTATACATCATAGCCTAAACAGTTTTTAGAAAAGGTCTAAAACTCAAGGGATCCCCGTCAGTAATAGTATTTATACTGTTTCTAAATTTAGAATAATCAAATTAACTTACACTTATTCAGCTGCAGATGAGACGGACCACGTAGTGGTAATATACCGTTTATGTATACAGTATACAGATCAGAGTTAGCTAGCTAGACGAGTAAGATCACTCCTATGACGAGTTTACTTCGAAGAGATTTTCACTCATTCAACGAATAAAGAGTCCATGACGTACAGGGAAGCAACAAGCCACGCTACACACTCGTGAATATTTGTACTCATTTGGTCATGAAGGTTCGAGCATTACTCATCCAATATTAATTGTATGCACTTCAATGAGTAAAAGAGACTCACCGGGTAAATAAATGGGTGACGTTCCACTTTAAATATGCATTAAGTTGCGTATATTCTTCTTTGCATAACAAATACGCAGAAGCTCGTGTAAATTTTTTTTTTTTCTGAATAAAAAACCCCAAAAAACACTTGACTTAATGGGTAGGGTATGATTTTACTCGCAAAAAAACAGTTCTCATTTTTTGTGTGTAATGCACGTAAACTTGCAATCACCGACCTTCGGCACTGTATGCAAAAGGCTAATCAAACATTACATTTGATATTGATTTACCACTCAACGAATACAAAATAATTCACCTCACCCCTTACTGGTTACATTATTGCAACTAAATTATACATTTGAACAACCGACACTTGGAGTAAAGCCAGACTCAGTCGAAGCTGAATGCGATCCCGCCCAATGCATATTGTTTCCGCCGCGTATCTGTGTATGAAGTCGGGCGGCAAAATACGTTGCTCATTCCAACTCAATACAAACAGGACGGGTCGGCAAATTATCGTTCTTCGATTTTATCATAAATGCAACAATTTCAAAGGTGTTTTAAACACCAGTAAAGTAAATTCCCCTTCGCATTTCTTTTTTAGTTTGTTTCCATAAGAATCCTGATATTTATTCAGATTATTCATTACCGCGATTCTAACTACATTGTAACTAAATGTGTGAATATACAAAATACAAAAGTTCACCCAATACTTTTTGTTTCCTTTCGATGTGACACGTTTAACTTTATTCTAGAGATTGTGGAAGTGCATTTAAACCAGTGACATCTGTCTTTTATTGCGTTTCTGCTGTTTGATCCTGATCTGTATAATTATGGTCGCTGGTAAAATGCTTAATAACAAAAAGGGTGGTGTTTCCATATAACTCGCTGAGTGTCACGGTCGCATTGTTTACACCAGATAATACACACTCATGCAATTGAGCTGTACAATTCCAGGGACACAACTTTTGTAAGCAAAATGTATGCATTTATGCAGTCATCTAATGGAAACAACGTAATATGCCAACTAATCAAATGGCAAGCGGATAAAAAAAAAAAAAATTATTAATTGTTTTCATACTTAGGTCTCGCCCCGTTCAAGCTAAAATTAAAACGAAACTTAAAGCAACAACGTTAATAAGCAAATCTCTTGTTTTATAATCGACTGTTTATAAAGCGGGCTTTCAATGGCGAATTATTAATCTGTTTTCACTTCCCTTTATTCTGTCATCAGGAACGCTGAGGGTGAGCCAGGTGAGGGGAGAAGATATTTACACCGAGGCCGGTTTAAGTGACTCCTCTACAACCATGCCTGTCTCTCTGTGTGAGTGGAGAATTAGAATCGGCAGATTCCTCCCTCGAACTTCGAGCGATGGCAGGAAAGGGTGTACACGTAGGAAATATTCAATGACAAAAGACAAGATGAAAACACAGTCAAGTGCTAATGATTCACACGACAATTACCCCACAAAAGGGAGCCATACATCAAAGTCGTCAGACAATGGACTGACATTTATCCTACTCTCACAGTATCATGTTTGCTGAGAATAAGTGAGGTGTTGGTGCCAAGTCTACATGGTACTGTCGCTCATTTCGATAAAGGTTCAGTTGCAAAAACGTCATTATTCAATTCTCCGGTCGTAACAATCAAGCCAATGTGTGCATTACGCGGCACCTCCTGGGTATCACCTACCTCCAGCCGGCTGACATCAGACACACCATCTAGACTAAACTCTAACATCTTGATATTCCAGTCAATGTTTGCATCATACGACAACTTGTTGGTGACATCTACTTTCAGGCAAGTAACTTTAGGCATACCTTCAAAAGTGATCTATGAAATCTTGACCATCCACCCAATATATTCGTTGTCCGACATCTCATCGGTGACATCCACTTTCAGCAAACACGAACTGATATCAGACATCTCGAGATCAGACCAAAGCGCAGTTGCCGTGCCTCCGAGACTAAAATCTCCCAGTGTGATAATCCAGGCAACAGCTGCATTATACGAAGTTTCTTTGGTGAGACTCACGTTAAGCCCATTAGCAATAGTCGTACCCTCAAAACCTAACTGTACTGTCACTTCACTCCAGGTATTATGTACACTATTCGACAATGTAGTGATGACAGCCTCTTCTGACCAAACAACACCCGGCTTACCTTCACGATTAAGCTCTTCTGATTTGACAGTCCAGTCAATACCCGCATCATGGAACAACGTGTCGTGGCCTGCAGCCTACCAGGTACGTTCTTATGGACTTGTCATACCGTAACATGTACATGAACATCGTGCATATAGATGAATATTGCTTATCCCCATGTTACCGGTTTCAACATTAATAGGCAAATGAATATGTCTTGAAAATGTTTAAATCGCAAGCTAACCTTGTTATTAGTCAAACTCACCATCTCTGGTCCAAGGCCAAGCAATAAACAGTTTCGACCTTTTCAGACATTGTCAGTGCCACTAGGCATGTTTTACAAAGGGGCCCTTCTGCGTTATCTTAAATATATGCATGTTTTAGGTTCGGTAAAGTTCTTACTTGTTAATACAAACAAATACCTTCGCTTTAAAGTCATGTGACATTGTTTATTGAAAATAAAATTTTAAAAAAGTAATCACATTATATTAATTACGTTGCCCCGGCATGAAGTATTTTAATTAGCATGTGAGTTTCCATCGCTGTTGTTGCTTTCTCATACTAGGCCATATATTTAATTGTGACCTGATGATGACGTGTCGGTACAAATACAAATTTAAATTTAAAACCATTAGTAAGGCCTTTTAACAAGCTTTAATTTGATGCCTCTTTCTAAAAAGAAATCGGCCTAGATTTGGCAAATTAGTACTGTTTAGACATTGTGATAATACAGTACAAATTGGGTCTTTCCAAAAGGTGACCCCCCTTTTTCTGACACCCCTGACACCCCTAATCTGACACCCCTTTTCCACATTCATTTTGTACATGGATTTTTTTTCCCCTTTCCCACGCTTTTTTTCCATGAGACAGTCTCTGTGAATGGTTCTTTTGCTTGTTAATATTCATTAGCTATTCATTCGATCTTTCATAAAGAGAGGCTTGATCTAATTTCGTTTCTTTGATTGGCTTTTTCGAATCTGAATATTCATTAGCTATTTAATAACTGGATTTACCCGGTTATGTGTCTAGACATGCACATGCATGCCATGTCATTTCAGTGTGTCTCTTCACACAAATCTATACATAACTCTTTGGTCTCTTCCCACCTCTCTCTGATTATTGTTAGTTATTGTTTTTGATTGTGAGAAAATTTTCTTGGCGCGTGGCCAGGGCGTGATTTTTTTCACCAAACAGGTTTATTATGGCACTAATAACGCAGTCGCTAATTCACAAAGAATTTGTAAACCTGTTTGAGAAAAAAAATTCGCGGCCAGGGCACCAGATATTGAATTTCATTACAAACTCACTGTTATGATAAAGATAGAAGGGTAAATGTTCATTGGAGATGAAGTTATTTGGTGATCGGACATTACATGTACACACACCAGCGCGCGCCACGCGTTCTCACTATTCGTGTACAGCGTATGTAAACTTCCGCACTGACAATTATCAACAAAGGAGCTAATATATAAGATACAATCTTCCATTGATCTTGTTATATCTGTGAGCTTCAAGTATTTTTCCATGTATTATAAGGCAATGCACACGTTGTAAGGGGATATGATGAGATAACTTGTATGCATACATCAATATGCACGTGCAACGCCGGAAATACGGAACGTGTGACGAAAGCGCGGTATGTGGTTGCGGTTACCGTTAACTAGGTCGTGGGAAATACAAATAGCTAATGAATATTCAGATTCGGAAACGACCAAGCCTCTCCTAAAAAGCCAACCAAAGAAACGAAATTAGACCAAGTCTCTCTTTATGAAAGATCGATTAAATAGCTAATGAATATTAACAAGCAAAAGAACCATTCACAGAGACTGTCTCATGAAACAAAAATCGGGGAAAGGGAAACAAATCCATGTACAAAATGAATGGGGAAAAGGGGTGTCAGATTAGGGGTGTCAGGGGTGTCAGAAAAAGGGGGGTCACCTTTTGGAAAGACCCGTACAAATTCCCATATCTTCAAAACGTGAAACGGACAAGTGCAGGGTTTTGCTATAATCCTGTCACAAACCCGTATGTCTCAATTATCTTTATAAGCTGCATACATTGTATTTAAAGAGAACATTTATATCCAATTCCTACTCAAACGTCAGTGTGTTCTTTGTTTTCAATATTTATGTAGCGGGGAGCTGTCTTTCAGAATTCTTGTTATGCATCCTGCGTGCGCCTGAAGAAGGGTGAAGGGAATTGTCTGCTGAAGCTATTCATCTCTGGTCTCAACCTGATGAGGGCAGGGGACATAGAAACCAATCCCGGTCCTAAGAGCAAGACCAAGACCAAGACCAAGACCAAAGGACCATATACTCGTTCCGGGTATGTCTTCTTTTTCAAGAATTGCATGTTTGTTCTCGGGTCGGGGACGGGGGAGGTGTCCACGGTCCTTACGTCATCCTTTACTTTTCAATCTCCTCCTCTTTCAGCGCAACTGGATTGTCGAATTTTTAAAATCGTTATGCATGAATTCTACTTAGAATATAAAATATTTACCCCATATTCATATATGAAATGCTGTACATCTTTGACAAGTATTTCTGTCACGCTACTATTATGTATTTACCGTCTATCGTGTATTCGTTACACACTTACACCTGTTTATTTTAACCAACCTAATATGTTCTCTTTTACATCGTGCCACATGGATAAATACACATCTACGAATGGTGAATGGTTTAAAGGAGTGGGGAAATCCCGGCTTTGATTCAGGTTTATAGCTTTAAATATATGCCATTATTGATATACCACACTCTTTTTTCAAAGAAATCCTTAAGTTGGGGAAAAAAAAAGGGAAATTTCATGCAACTTTTTTGCTTTACTTCGCATCGGCGTTCCATGCTCCTAAAAAAGTCATTTATAGCATAGCTGGAATGTGCGCACGTGTCACCCGATTCATGACATCACAAGCAGACCACCACACGGAGGAATGTGCATGGTTTACATGCAGAGCCTATGACTTGCTAGTAAAACAAACTCGTTTTTGCTTGTAAATTGAGGCTTAACTGAAAGTGCTTAAGAATTGCTAAGAAATGAATTGTAGCAGGATGCAGCTACACATCTGAGTGTATATCGTCCATGATATAAACCTAAGCAAATGTTTGCAAATATTGAAACAAATGGAAATAATATCTCTGTGTCAACGTGAGTATTGCACTCAGCGTGTACGAGGAAAATATGTTTGTATTAGTAATCTTCATGAAAATCTACCTTAGATACAGTAAAACACAATTTTGATGCAGTTTTCTTGTCACCATACCTTTAAGTGATGAACAAGAATATTAAGTAGAAAATTTGCAATATAGCTCAGTGACATAGAAATAAGCTTGCTAATTGTTTGAGGCACACTCAATCATTGACGTCTGATTGTTTGTTTTGGTTCGTTTTGTTTTGCATTATATAGTTTGTTGGCAATAACTCACCCCATCACTTGTGCTTTGAGCGTTTGTGAGTAAAGAAAGATGACTACACATAATCTCTCTATATGACTTTATTTTGAAAGAATGTTAATACCAGTCATTATCTGACATACCTTTAAGTGACTTTTGTTTCTTCCATCGTGTGTTATTCATTCATTCATCACAGCCCACCTCCAGACACCCTATCCGATGCGACCATCATGGCGCTAGCTAGTGAAGTCCCGCATGACAGGCTCCATCATCTAGGCGTCGAGCTCGGGAAGAGCTGGGTCGAGGTCGACAACATATTGATCAAGCGCCACATAAACACCGAACTGGCTGCGACAGAGATTATCATGGCGTGGAAGACAACGCATGGCGCTGGGTCTCAGCAGGTAGAGGAGCTACAGAGTATCCTGGCCAAAGCAGGATTGGGGCATCTGACAAAAAAATTTGCTACCAATTTTATTCGAGGTATGTTGTACATGAGTATGTATATATATTTAGACTAAAGCAAATTGCCTAAGTCCACTACTTTGATAAGATGAAGGGGGGCTAGGGAGGTTACATGATGGTCGCACCCATCTTATGGGTGTCTATCCATCACATTCATATAATATTGAAACCAATATCGAACCCCTTGATCTGTTTATACAAGACTAGTAATATGACGAGGATCTACACAATGTAAATCATATAAGAATATTATGGGCATAGCCGCGCTACATTTGTGATATCAATCTGGTGTCCAGCATTCTCTGGTGGCAGTGCATTTTCAAGCTTAAACACTTGAATTTTAGTCAAAGAAATTACACATTTCTGCAATAAGTCTGGCGCCTAAGGCAGTAAATGAAAAAATAATTGTCAACACAGACAGTTTGTTTGTTTCACATTCGTTGGCAGTAAGTGTGCCTTTCTTTGTCATTTCTGCAACAGGAATCAAGTCTGGAGAAGCCAAGCGAGGACTGGACATTGAGACCTGCAGGAAAGTTCTCGTCGACCAGTACAAGGATAAGAAAATCCAGCTAAAGCCATGGGAAAAGCGTGCTGCCACCGACTTGGCAGACCAGCACACAACAATAACACTGCACACTATTGACAAAGGTTCGCGAGGTATTGACGAACCAATACAAGTAAAAACAAAAGACTCGATAAATGGTATCTTCAAAACAAATGTCAACGGTAAGCTGCCCTGTCGTATACTTCTTCTAGGTCCAGCTGGTTACGGAAAAACTACGACAGTTGACAAACTAGCACACGATTGGGCTACCGGGGCACCGGACTCTCCCCTCCGTGATGTTTCTCTTCTGTTTGCCTTGAAATGTAGACATATGGACAGGAACGCGTCACTTGGACAAGCTATCAAAACACAACTTCTGCAATCTCTTCCGAAGCATGCCAATGTCACACCAGATGATATTGAGCACCTGATCGAGGAGAATGCAGACACGTGTCTTGTTCTTGTTGACGGATATGACGAGTTCAATGGAAGTATCTTAATTGATAACTCCAGCCTAGTTCAGCTGATCCGGGGTGACAGTTTAGCAGAGTGCCGAGTCCTCGTTACAAGTCGTCCCAATAGGAAGGAAGACTTTCATCATACCGATATTCGCAAGAGCTTCGCCGTGATGGAGATTGAAGGGTTTTCCCCGGAAGACTCAAACAACTACATCAATCGTTTCTTTCATCCCGATCAGTCCAAGGCAGACGAATTAAAAGAGCATATTAAACATTGCAGCATGGCATTCATGACGAAGGTTCCTTTCTTTTGCATGGTCATATGTACTTTGTGGCAAACTGGTTTACTTAAGGGGACCCTTACACTAACAACCGTTATGACGGGTTTGATCAAATACATTTGTCACCATGCTCTAGCTAAAAAAGCTCCATCCGACCGAATAGATACAAACAGTTTTGAAACACACTCTCAGAATTCACTGCATGAACTGGGAAGAGTTGTACTGAGATGCCTGTACGATGACTCTCGAAAGATAATGTTTTGTACAAATGAATTTAAAGGTTGTCAAACAGAAATGGAATTCGCGATTGATCCATCCGACCGAATAGATACAAACAGTTTTGAAACACACTGTCAGAATTCACTGCATGAACTGGGAAAAGTTGTACTGAGATGCCTGTACAATGACTCTCGAAAGATAATGTTTTGTACAAATGAATTTAAAGGTTGTCAAACAGAAATGGAATTCGCGATTGATTTAGGAGTTTTGATTAAAAATACGGTAGTAAATGAATCAGTAAACAGTCTTGATTTATCTCAATCTTCGATCGAATTCATGCACAAATTATTGCAAGAATATTGTGCAGGGATTTATTTCGGTAAATTAGCTGAGGAAAATCAAATCGCAGCACTAAACTTATTTGGAAGTAGAGATAAGGTTCTGCAGGTTGAAAACGTACTGCGATTTGCTGTCGGCTCTTCAGGTCATGCTGTACTTCCCATTATGCAACACATTATATCCCTGGACTGGCCACGCCACTTACATTATGATGTATGGGAAGACCACCGTCTTCTTCTCGAATTCTTGAGCGAATTACCTTCTGCCAACCAAGAACATGCCCCTGACATAGGAGGATTGGCTGTGATACTACATTCATATTTCACTGCAACCGGCCTTCAAGTTGCAAGAGCCCATTCCAACACAATTAGAGGACTGGAAAGACTACCAGATAGCATCAAGCAAGAAGTGAGAATAATATAACTCGTATTTTTTTAATCGTGAGAAAAAGAAGATAACAAGTACTGTCATTTAAAAATAGATTGAGATAATAAAAATGAAATCATATCTGTTACGAATATAAATTGTTATTGATGTGGGGCACATGGGAGTCAATGGAGAACATGCCCCCCCCCCCCAAAAAAAAAAAAAAAACACAACAACAACAACAAAAACAAAAAGCAAATACAAGAAAATATACTTTTAAAAGTGAAGGTAATTATGCCCCACACCTTTGTTGTATACCTATACATAAGTTATGATTGATTCCATAGCTATCACGACATACAATTGCTGATATTCATCAAAACACACACAATCCCGATCTCAATGACCCCCCCCCCCCCCCCCCCCATCCACACAATTTTCAGAAGCTGTTGGCGCCCTTGATCGGTCACTTTTTTGATGTCGGGTAGATGGATGATGTGGAATGGGGTCATTGCATGAACATTATTTGCAAAAATATATTATTAATGTATGTTTTATTTGTTCAAACAAAAGTCAAACCTTGTTTATTTGTCGTATGCGAATCAAATAAGCAAGTTCAAAATACCGTTAGGTTTAGAGGGCGTTTCAGTAACATTTGTTCTGAGGGAACGAAAAACAGAAGTACATTTTCATTTAAGCACATCATTTTAACTACATAATAAATGATTGAAATTTGTTTGGAAAATATGAAATATCCATACATATTTCCGTTTGGAACAAAAGCGGGGCCAATAATAATCCGATAATGTAATCAAAACATAATTTTGTATCCTTTACATTTTTAAAAGAATACCAAAGTGGCTTCAAAATAATTTTGATCATAACGCTATTAAATCATTATTTTAATCAACAATCTTATTCCAATTCTGTATAACAAAATGGTTGAAATTTTCAAATGTGTGAAGGGCGCCTTCTTTTGTTACCTGCCGCTTTTGTTTAAAATGAAGAAAAAAAACCTGTAACTTCGCCGTTGAAAAGATTTTTTACAATTGAAGCTTCAATAAACTAAGACTATTCAGCCGTGATGAAAACTTCGTAGTTTTAGTTATTAAAACTATGCTTGCCCCGTATCTGGTCTTTCACTGACCACTAAATTCTAATTTTGTATCGATGTTTACCTTTTTAGTGAAACACCACCAGAACTGTACTATCCCTCAAAACACAATCAAACGTCCGTTAAAATGTTACGAAGACAAAATGCGTTATCAATATCTGCTGTTTTTATTGGCGGAGTATTATTTTGTCTTGTATAATTGTTTACTCAGAGTAATTGTCGCCATTGATTACTTTGTTTTCGGAATGTGTGGATTCTCAGGAAGAGGACGCATGCGTGCACTATAAAAATATTCGGGGAGAAGTTTGCAGTTTGTTTTCAGGACATCATTATTACAATCAACCTAGAGGAAAGTTATCTGACTGTAACATATGTTTAGATTATAACATGCGACATGTGAGTTCGAGTACATCGAGCTTCGATAAAGTATATTATATCAATACAATGCTATGGGCCATTACCAGATTACGTTATCATCTTTTTTTGTTTGGCTTTGGGGAAGTCATTTCTTCATTCCCAAAATATTTTGAGAGTTCGTTTCCAAAAAATGGTTAACTTGGGTCCACTTTTGTAAGTTTTGAGAAAAAGATATTTTTTTTTAATTTCTCATAGTTAGCAGTGTTGAGAGGATATACAATTCTATTACATGAAATAGCATCATAATAGGATTGTAAAATAACTCTTTAAACAAATCCCAGCATCTTCTGTATTTTGTTATTAATTGTTTTATTTTCATTTTGCTTGGACCTAAACTTTTTTGGAAACAAACTGTGTTCGACCTAACCTCTTTTGAAGAAAAAATACTGAATTTTCTTTGTAAATTTGAACAACTTTCCCGTATGAATTTGAGTTTTCTGTTAGCTATACCAGATAGAGCTGCTCAAAATTTATAGATTAAGAAAACAAAATAAATTTCGATGGAAAATGGACCTAACCTCTTTTGGAAACGAGTTCTCCAGAATGAAGAGTTCGTTTCCAAAAAGGTAAGGTCAACTTTTGTACTGAGAAAAGGAAGGTTTTTTTTATTTCTCATAGTTAGCAATGTTAACAGGATATACAATTATATTCCATGAAAAAGCATCATAATAGGATTGTAAAATAACTCTTTACACAAATCTCAGCACCTTCTGTTTTATGTTATTATTTTGTTTTTCTTTTTTTTGTTTGGACATAACCTTTTCTTGGAAACAAACTGTGTTGGACCTAACCTCCTTTTAACAAAAATTATTTTGTTTTTGTGTGTGTAAATTGTAACAACTTTCCAGCATGAAGTTCAGTTTACCGGACAGAGCTGCTCACAATCCATAAATTAGCTCCCCTCTGAGCACGGGCGTAGCGACTTACGTAATACCTACTCATCGGGGGGGGGGGGGGGGATGAATTAATTGATCATCCCCCAGTTGAATGGGTATCAATGACATGTCTACGCCTGTGCATCTGAGTAAATAATCCACGCTACGCCGCAGTGTGCATAACAGGATGTAATTGATACTGCAAAGTGATTCGCCAGCAGCTTTTCGAAGTCTAAAAGCTCCAGTCATACAAGAACACCTATACAATGCTATACACTGGATAACTATTTATGTACAGTGGTGTGCTTGATGATTTAGATTGTGTTCGACCTAACCTCTTTTGAAGAAAAAATACTGAATTTTCTTTGTAAATTTGAACAACTTTCCCGTATGAATTTGAGTTTTCTGTTAGCTATACCAGATAGAGCTGCTCAAAATTTATAGATTAAGAAAACAAAAAAAAATTCGATGGAAAATGGACCTAACCTCTTTTGGAAACGAGTTCTCCAGAATGAAGAGTTCGTTTCCAAAAAGGTAAGGTCAACTTTTGTACTGAGAAAAGGAAGGTTTTTTTTATTTCTCATAGTTAGCAATGTTAACAGGATATACAATTATATTCCATGAAAAAGCATCATAATAGGATTGTAAAATAACTCTTTACACAAATCTCAGCACCTTCTGTTTTATGTTATTATTTTGTTTTTCTTTTTTTTGTTTGGACATAACCTTTTCTTGGAAACAAACTGTGTTGGACCTAACCTCCTTTTAACAAAAATTATTTTGTTTTTGTGTGTGTAAATTGTAACAACTTTCCAGCATGAAGTTCAGTTTACCGGACAGAGCTGCTCACAATCCATAAATTAGCTCCCCTCTGAGCACGGGCGTAGCGACTTACGTAATACCTACTCATCAGGGGGGGGGGGGGGGGGGAGGGGATGAATTAATTGATCATCCCCCAGTTGAATGGGTATCAATGACATGTCTACGCCTGTGCATCTGAGTAAATAATCCACGCTACGCCGCAGTGTGCATAACAGGATGTAATTGATACTGCAAAGTGATTCGCCAGCAGCTTTTCGAAGTCTAAAAGCTCCAGTCATACAAGAACACCTATACAATGCTATACACTGGATAACTATTTATGTACAGTGGTGTGCTTGATGATTTAGATTGTGTTCGACCTAACCTCTTTTGAAGAAAAAATACTGAATTTTCTTTGTAAATTTGAACAACTTTCCCGTATGAATTTGAGTTTTCTGTTAGCTATACCAGATAGAGCTGCTCAAAATTTATAGATTAAGAAAACAAAATAAATTTCGATGGAAAATGGACCTAACCTCTTTTGGAAACGAGTTCTCCAGGATGAAGAGTTCGTTTCCAAAAAGGTAAGGTCAACTTTTGTACTGAGAAAAGGAAGGTTTTTTTTATTTCTCATAGTTAGCAATGTTAACAGGATATACAATTATATTCCATAAAAAAGCATCATAATAGGATTGTAAAATAACTCTTTACACAAATCTCAGCACCTTCTGTTTTATGTTATTATTTTGTTTTTCTTTTTTTTGTTTGGACATAACCTTTTCTTGGAAACAAACTGTGTTGGACCTAACCTCCTTTTAACAAAAATTATTTTGTTTATGTGTGTGTAAATTGTAACAACTTTCCAGCATGAAGTTCAGTTTACCGGACAGAGCTGCTCACAATCCATAAATTAGCTCCCCTCTGAGCACGGGCGTAGCGACTTACGTAATACCTACTCATCAGGGGGGGGGGGGGGGAGGGGATGAATTAATTGATCATCCCCCAGTTGAATGGGTATCAATGACATGTCTACGCCTGTGCATCTGAGTAAATAATCCACGCTACGCCGCAGTGTGCATAACAGGATGTAATTGATACTGCAAAGTGATTCGCCAGCAGCTTTTCGAAGTCTAAAAGCTCCAGTCATACAAGAACACCTATACAATGCTATACACTGGATAACTATTTATGTACAGTGGTGTGCTTGATGATTTAGATTGAATGGTTGGGGGGGAGGGGGGGGGGGGGTGGAAACAATGTATAGGGAAGGGGGGAAACAAATGTTTCGTTGATATCACAATAATTATCCACTACGGATGTCATATAATGCTATTCTTTTTCTCCTTGGTGTGGGCGTGGTGTGGCAATATCGATAGAGCGCGCGCTTTCTGATCTCGAGATCCCGAGTTCGAAATAAATGGGTATTTGGTCGGGAGTTAATTAGCCTTCAGCGCCCGTTGGGCAGCTTGGGCTAGTATGCTCCCCTGGGAGTTGAGATGGA